>CM062809.1:487127608-487328998 GCA_031772625.1 Pinus tabuliformis
AATGTTTGATACATGACAATGAGAAGATTTGGAAGGAAATAATGTCTTATTTATCTAATATTTAGTCATAAATTGAAATTATTGTTGAACGTGATAAATTGTTGGAACAAGAAGAAGAAGCCTATTGTACCGTTATCTTCTTTCATTTATTCACCATATAACAAAGGGGTCAAGGTGAAAAGGTTAGAATTTTGGAGCCATTTTTAGGCAAATGGTAAAATCAAATACCATGTCGGACCCACTCAATCAAAAAGTGTTCTAGAAGAGATTTCCAATGGTATAAATAAGTCTTCAAATGGCCTCCTTTATCAAAGGATAGAGGTGATCAAAGTTGGGCCCATAAAGGTCAGAATCTTAGAGACCCTGTGACCCTGGAATCGTGTAACTCATTAGAAAATAAATTCCAAAAGATATAGGGGCTAGGGATCCATCAAATATCATATCTAGGGACATCTACTAATGAAAACATGTAATATAAATTAGAGGCCTAAATCCTGTGACCCCAAGACCCTGAAACCTTTGTTAAATGAATTTTTAAAAGTGTGAGGATTGAACCTTTTACAAAGAAATAAATCACAAAACAAAGGATTAAAAACCGTTGTCTCTCTGCTTTGATTGGATAGGTGGCAGCAAGTCATTAGGCAGAGGTGAAGCTAGCAACCAACCACCAGGATGTGGACATGTGGCAAGTAGTTTTAGTGTTTTCAGGCACCCAAAGGGCCCATATATGGATGACACATGGACCAATCACCGGTAGATAGGTGGATCACCTGAAATCAGTATGATGTCATCCTGACAACATACCCCGGAGGGTTATAATCTCATAACAATTTCCAATTACATTTCAAAAGGAGTTGGGCTTCTGCGAACCATCAGACGAGAGCACTGGGGCATTCAAGTTCTAGCTCAATAATGAGGAAGTCTTGGAAGCACCGTTTTTGGCACAAAGGAGACGTCGAGTGGCATTGTGCCGTCCCTGAATTTCCAAGTCTAAATGGTTAAATAACATCCACTTATGTGGTGGATCCCCATCCATCTCGAGGCAGCCCCACCTAGGAGAAGCTTTGACATGTAAACAAGAGTGATATTTAAGACGACGCTTGTGCCTAGGAAGTCATAGTTAATAACGTAAATCTAGAAAATAAATTGTTGTGATTAATTCCAGGGGGCCAAACCTCTGCTCCAAGTCTGCCCAAGCACCTTGCTGGAGGAGGAAAATTGGCCTTGCCACCTATTAGGCCAATGTAGCGACAACTTCAGTGGTAAGGACAATTATCAAGTGAGGATGGCAAGCGAGCATGAAACCGTTTGATTCATCACCCTCCTCCATTTCCCTCCACCTAATATGAATTTTCCACCTATCTCCCCCTACACCATCTCTTCCCTTTTCTCACCTGAAATATGCTCACATCCTGACCATTACAATTTGAACTTGTCTATTTAAAATTGTTCTATGTCAAGCCACTCCATTTGTTCACAACTACCTCTGACTGAATACCAAATAGACTAAGGACCTTTATGCACCCACAACATCCAATTCCAAAGGATTATTCCACCACTCTCATCAAAAAGCAATGAAGAAAGCCAAGGGGAAATGCTCTAACTGATAAGTTATTAGAAATGATATCATGTTTTGATGAAGCCAATAAGAATCTTAGTGGAATGTTAGAATGGAAAGTTGGTGCTGAGGGGAGAAAATATGACTTTCCAAAAATTGATGCAATGCATAAATTGGTCATTCCTAAGGGATGGAAAGTCAAGATACGTATAGTTAAAAAATTATTAGTCATGATCGTGAAATTTCAAATTCCTTGTCAAATCCATTAAATATTCCTTACTTGGATCAAATCTCATCTCTAGTTGTCTAGAGAATTCCCTATCAGATGTGGAGAGATTGCATAGGAATTGTCTTAAATAAGGAGGCCAAGTTCATAAAGAGGGTTAACCAGCTTAACAAAGTTGATCTCAAATTTAATTAGCATTTTCTGGTTAAAACCCATACCAATTGGTTGGTTTTAAAATCACTTACCAACATCTCCAATCAGATGCTTCCACCATTGCGAGAGGCTATCTTCAGTGATTGAACACAAATCAAGCCTTGTTCCCCTCCAGAACTGGCGATGCAGCTAAACATTCAAAAATCATGGTAAAGATGGGTAGTGAAGCATGGGCCCACTTCGAAGGATCAAGCTAGCCAACAGTGAAGATTTTTCTAATTTGGAATCATGAAATATCTCTGCCATTATTGAAATGCTATAAATATTTTATTTTCAGGAAGAAATCAAATTTATTATGTAATAATTAGGACAACTAGTCCATTGGCACACTCACACAGTTGATTAGTTTATATTGTTGTATCTCATCAAGATATTTTGGTAAAAATTTTTTTAAGGATCTTCCTATAAAAGAGAAGAGGAACTTTATTTTAAAGGTTCAATTTTCTATTCTAGAGGCCATAATCTTTTGTGAGTTTTGCAAGTTCTGGATCTTTATGAAATGTATGATGTTCTTGAAGGTTAATGAATAAGTTTTGGTGATTCCATGCATTGAATAGTGGAGTATGTGATTCTATCTTTGTTCATGATTTTCATATGTGTTTCTTTCCTCTTAGAAATCATGTAATTTTAGTTGTTGCAGTCTTGTATGTTAGATTTATCTATGCCATTCTATGGAAAATGGTACCTATAATATGTGAGATTGAAGGCCTTAAATGCGCTCCATGATTGCTGATTTTGTTCTCTTTTTCTATTCATAATTCTACTGACATTTAGTGCATAGGATTCTACGATTATCCCTATGTACCAGATTTACTTCCTTTATTACTTCCCTCACCTATACTACAATAGTCAAAGAAACTTCACTATAAGTGTGTAGGCCACCATGGATGAACTTTAATTCTTTCGAATGAAATATTATTAATGTGTGAAATGTGATTTTCCTCTGAGTAAGATAATTGATCTAGATTTAAATCATTCCATATTTAATTCTTGAGTTGCATTGACTTATATTCAAGAGACTCTAAGATGTCCTAGGCATTGACCCTTATCCTCAACCCGAGGATTGTCTCTAGGAAACACAACATCTTCTCGCACCATTGTAGGGAAATGAATTATAATATATTTCCCTAGGTATAGTTTATAAACATTCCTTATGCATGGTGAGAAAAGGAAGTGTGGGTTGGGATTTTACACCTAGAAGAGTCCTTAAACTGTAATACTATCTTTAATAAGGCCCCATACTCATTTAAATACCTTTAAGCATAATACTCCTTTGATATTTCACCCACAAATAATTATCTCCAAGAGAATTTGGAGAGAAATAACCACAATAACTCTAGATCTTATTTTTTTTCCCATGAGGCCTCAACTGCTAGCTCTCAGAAAGATGAGATAGAATACCTGAAACCTCATCCATGATTTTAGAGTTTTCAAAAGAAATTTTTCCTCCACCTGGATTTTACTTTTCAAAACCTAAGTCTGAAGATACTTGATCAGTTCTGATCCTTTGATATATCATACCTTCTAGAGAGTTGAAGAAGTCAAAGATATTCTCATTAATATTTGAGATCAAACCCCCACAACTATTTCACACCAAATCTCATCTAGTTTTGTTCACCCAACCTTTGACCCAAGCCCTGCATCCAATCTTCTTCAAGCTCCTTTGTAAAATATGGTTGTCCCTGGCTTCTTACTCAACAAATATGCTCCCCTAAATCCACAACATCCTTTGAATGCAATGCCCCAAGACTATATCAAAATCCTACCTAGATTCACTAAGGAAGATGATGTAACAACAAAAAAAAATTGATATGATTTGTGCATTTACAAAAAATTTGAATGTAGAACATTTGGATGTAGTCAGGAGGCTATCTGTATAGTCTTTAGATGGGGAGGCTAGAAATCGATTCAAGACCTTGCCAAACAATTCAATCAACACATGGGAGGAATTAGAGGACACCTTTATGCAAAAATGGCAAGAGGTGAAAGAACATGGATATTTCTTGACTGAATTTAATGCAATAAAGAAAGGGCACAATGAATACGTCACATAATTCATAAAAAATATTTAATAAAATGTATAAAAGCTTTCCTGGTGAAATTCAACCCCCATAGGAAGAAACTAAGGTGGTGTTTGTTGGGGCCTTTGAGTCATATTTCATGTTTACCCTTAGAGAGAGGAAATCCCTCACACTGGACCAAATCCATACTGATGCTTTGGAAGTTGAAGCAAATTTTGCATCTGCACGGAATTTGAAAGCAAAGGGATAACATATTGATAGGAGAAGAGGAAAAGATAAATCCAACTCCTCTAGCCAGGTGAGGGGTGCTCAAGAGAAGAAGTGTTATGATATGAATAAGTTGATTAGAAACATTTCAAACAATCTAGTGAAGTTAGAGCTAGAAAAAAAATCATCCTTGACAAATCCAATAAGGCCCCAACAAAAACTTCAATCCCCAATATAAGAGACCTCTTTTGCAACTACTGCAAAGAGAATAAAAGGACCTGTTATCACCCCAAGAAACTCTCCTAGGTTGTAGCTCGGAGATGCTCGAGAACATTACAAACTCAAATTAATGTTGGAAATGGATGAATGGGAGGAATGATACTTGTTCAATCTAGATAACCACTTCTACTATGCTTAACTCTAGACATGCGTGAATGCCTCTAGACTACAAGGCTTTCGACCACCAATTACTCATAGTTCAAAGATTGGGTGAATATGGAGAATACTGACCACACCAGCAGATTCACAATACCTTGTGATGGTTGGCTGCAACTAGTAAAGAGGTCTACAAATCTAATTCCCTAGTGTACAGACAGGATGACAGCTCTCTGTCACTAAGTGAAAAGAAACTTGAATAACACATTCACTGATACATGCAAGATTTAAACATAGAGGTAGGATGATAGCTCCTCTAATGCTATACATCAAGAGTTCAGGAAAACTGCATATCAGGCATAGCCTGGAAAAGAATAGAAATGGAAAGTGAGCAATTAATAGCAAAAGAAGCTTGTATTAGCTGAAAATGAAGATGAGACGCTGCAAGTATCAAAGTAGTTACAGTCTCTAGAAGTTGAACCTTACATCAAAACAACAACCATCAACCTTGATTACATCTTGTTTCTGGGTATATATAGAGTTTGAATACAAAGGCACTTGGCCATTCTAAGTCTAAGGAGGTCATAATTGACCACCAACCGCTTTAACTATCTGATGGAGTCTCTAGTGTAATTTGCCTGCTTCAGTGAAAAAATCTGATCTTCTTAGGTGCTTTGTTGTCCTTCTCGGGTAGGTGGAGTGTCGTATGGGATGAAGTCCCATAACTGTTAAATGCATTTACCTGATCGAGTTCTGTCCTTTTTTATTCTCGGTCCTACTGTCTCTTGAATGTGGTTGTTGAGGAACTACTCCAATCAGTATCAAAGACTGGTTATGTTCGTATTTCGGGAGCACAAAAAAATCAAAGGTCGCGTATTGCATGGCAGGTGGATGAACTGGTCGGAGGACCAAGGTTGGCCATTGGATTGAGCAGATGGATGGTGGAAATGGGGCAAGATGTTTGTGATCCATTGGATCGCAGGTGAGCAGATCCAACGACCATCGGGCGGAGGAGAAGCGCGGGGGTTAACGGCCGGAGAAAGCGGTTTCGGCAGCAGGTGGTATTGATCACATCTCTGTGGATCGTCAGGCAGTAAAGGTACAGGGGTGCGTGATTCCATTCAGACGGTGATGCGTGGTGGCAAGGAAAAACGAAAACCACTTTTTATCGCAAGTTATCGTGCTATCACTTCACAGGTGTAGGTAGAGTGAATGTTGTCCGATCATGGTGGAGATGATCGGACGATGTGGATTTGATCGCACAGGTTTTGTCGGATGTGATGGGGAAAAATCTTGTGAAGGCATGCGGTCATGTGAACATAGTTATATGATGGTTTAAACACCGCACTCGGGGTTAAGAGAAAAAGTTCCTATATGTGATTTTTAACAAGAGACCCAGGAAATGGAGGTGAAACGAGGATGAGTGAGGTGAAGGGAAGGGCGAGCATAAATGGTATAGGCCTCTTCCGAGCAAAACCGAGGACTGAGCTTACTCCACCTCCTTGAATATCAGCAACCTGTAGTTGAGCTATCACTGGCTCCTTCTAGGGATGAGATCCTCCCTGTGAGGTCTCAAGAACTTGCAGACCAATGCCTTTCCTGTGAAAATTAGATTAGCAAAATTCCCTAGTGTTCCATTGGGCAATGAGTCTAACTGAGCTTATACTAAAAATTGATAAAATAACATATTTACAACCTTAAGGCCAGAAGACCTTAAGCAACATAAATTTTCAAAAAATGCCCATTAACTGGGCCATCAAAAACTGTCTCCCCTCCCATACTTTGCAGTATGAAAGTATTGTTCCCCTGGATCTGAGAAATGATAAAAGGCCCTGTCCAAAAGGCATCGAACTTCCCATGGTTGCCTTTCTTCTCTTTCAATGCATCCCACTTAAGAACTAAGTCTCCAATCTGAAAATTATCTATTTTTGTCCTTCTATCAAAAGCTTCCTTGATCTTCTTTTGATATGCTGTAGACTTCTCCACCAGCTGTTCTCTGATCTGATGTACCTCTACTAAATCAGTGATCCTTTTTGCCATGTCTTCTTCCCCATCCTGCTCTTCTTGTAGGAATTTTGCCACAGGGAGGGTTAACTAAATTGGGAATACAGCCTCAATGCCATATACCAGCTTGAAAGGAGAATTCCCTATGGATTTCTTGGTGGTTACTCTATCAGCCCACAATGCATACTTGAGTTTAGAATCCCAGTTTTTCTTATTGTCTTCCAACAGCTTTTTAATTATCCTTATCAGGCTTTTGTTGGAAGATTCTGCTAGACCATTGCCTTGAGGGTAATATGAGGTGGAATGAACTAGCTTAATGCCCATTGAGTCACACATGTCCACCAATTCTTTTGCCTTGAAGGCTGCTGCATTGTCTGTGACCAATTTATGTGGACATCCAAATGTGGTGAAGATGTTCTCTGTTAAAAACCTCATAACCACATGATGATCAACCTTTCTGGAAGGGATTAATTCAATCCATTTAGTGAAGTAATCTGTGGCTACTAATATCCATCTGTGCCGGCCACTGGAATGTGGATTGATTTCTCTAATGAAATCTAAGCCCCACTGCTGAAAAGGTCCATTAGCATGTATGGGTTTTAAGGGCAAGGATTTCAATTACTGTTTCCCTTCAAATCTTTGGTAGCTATCACAAGATTTAACAAATGAAAAGACATTAGCAAACAAGGTGGGCCAATAATACCCAGCTCTAAGGATTTTGTGGGCTGTAGTTTTCCAATAATGGTGTCCTCCACATATGCTAGAATGAAACTGCTACATGACTTCAATGGATTGTTCTTTGTCCAAACACCTCAAAAGAATTCCAGAGGGGTCCCTCTAGTAGAGTAGATTTCCATGAATGCAATATTTGGCTGCCCTAAGTTTAACAGTTCTGGTTTGGCTTGAACTAAGACCTGGAGGAACTTCTAGCTTCAACAAGAATTGAGCTATTGCAGAGTACTAGCTGCAAGAAGCTAGGTTTTCTGCCAATGATTGATTTTTCCCCGGTTCAGCTGCTTCTTCTTCTGTCTGACCATTCTCTGAAATTGTGCTCATGAGATTTATGTCCAATGTTCTGCAATTTTCTTCGGCCATCAGTCTAGCGAGGCCCTAACCCCTGACAAGCTTAGTGGGCTTCAATTCTATGTTAAATTCAATAAGCTCGACAATCCATTTAGCCCTTCTTTCATCAGCATCAGGCTACGTTAGAACATATTTTATTGAAGCAAAGGGTACATATACAATTATGTTGGAATGCAAAATGTAAATTCTGAAAACTTTCAAAGACTTGATAAGAGCATATGCCTATTTTTCAATGATATCATATTTTAGCTCAGCATCCCTTAATGTTTTGGTGAAAAAGGCCACTGGATGCTCTGAGCCTTCTTCATCTGCCTGCAATAAAACTGTTGCAAGGGTATCATCAGAGGCAAATGAAAATATATGGAATTCCTTGCTATAATCTAGACTTCTTAAAGTGGGAGCTTCCATATTAGCTTCCTTAATGGACTCAAAGGATCTTCATGTTGTGTCAATCCATTTAATCTCCAACCCCTTTCTCAACATGGAGGTAATATGCTTTACAAGTTCTACAAAATTTGGGATAAACCTCCTTACAAAATTTATTTTTCCCAGAAAGGACTGGATGTCTTTCTTTGATCTCGAGACAGACAAAGTCTGTATTTCTCTTACTCTTTTTGGGTCAATTCAGACACCTACAACAGAAACAACATGTCCTAACAGCTTGCCTTCTTCTAAAGCAAACTGTGACATTTTAGGATTTACTGAAATCCCAAACCTTCTGCACTTCAGGAACACTTTCTTCAAATGTTGTAAATGGTCATGATGGTTGCTGGAGTATACTGTTATATCATCAAGGTAGACAACGACAAATTTATCCTTCTCTCCTACAAATGTTATATCCATAGCTCTCTGAAAGGTGGCTTCAGCATTCATCAACCCAAAAAGCATCTTGGAATACATAAAAGTGCCCCAAGGAGTGGTGAATGTAGTCTTCTCTTGGTCATTTGGATGTACAACAACCTGATTGTACCTTGAAAACCCATCCAGGAAAGGCATCACTTTGGCTCCTACGACCTTTTGCAGCATACCTTCTGCAACAAATGCTCCATCTTGGGTAGAGGATAATTATCTTTCTTAGAGCATTTGTTTAAGTTTCTGAAATCAACACAGAGTTTGATTTCTCCACTTTTCTTCCTCACCACTACTAGGTTGGCTACCCATTTTGAAAATCTGAGCGGGACTATGATTTTGGCAGCTGGTAACTTTTTTATTTCTTTTTCAATCAAAGGGAGGAGCAAAGGATTTATTGGTCTCAACTTCTTCTTAAAACGGATGGTGTCTTTCTCTAAAGAGATTTTATGCTGAATGATCTTTTTGTCATAATTTTTCAGGTCACTATATTCTGAGGCAAAGACATCAGCAAATTGCTTCATTAAATTGCAGTATTTAGTACTATGAGTAGCAGACAGATGGGTGGAGAGATTTATATATATTGGTTGTCCTGGACTCCCTATATTATGCTTAAAGACCGCTGATTGGTCTTCTTTTTGGGCAGCCTTGTAAGGCACATCATTTTGGTCAAACAACTTTTCTAATGGAACCAGACCCTTAGGTATATGATTGCTGGGTAGTTGGACAATGCTATCTTTACCAATTCTGTTTCTAAGCTGGGATTGGGGATTTTCTTCCAAGGCTTCATTCTCCTAGTCAATTTTCATTTCGGAAAATTCATCAATGACTTGCAAAAACCTATTCACTTCATCATCATCTTCAAAGACTTTCCAATGCTGGACATTGTCAGGCAAGGATGGTCTATATTTCATTTGAACCTTATAAACTAGTCTGGGAGGCATGGGAGGGATAAACACGCTAGCAGACACAGCAAGGGAATCGACAAGCTGATTTTTTACTCTAGAGATATAAGAGATACAAAAACTATCAAAGGAATCTTTGAGTCTCCATGCCTCATCTCTGTATGCTTTCAGTCCTGGGTGCTTTGCTTGAAATGTTTTATTCACTTCCTGAATGATAAGATCAACATCTCCAAACACCTTTATGTTTCGGATTCCTCTGTCTTTAGCTGCGTTAAGGCCCAACAGCAAAGCCTCATATTCTGCTATATTGTTCGTGACTTGAAAGGCTAGCTTAAAAGACAGATGTGTGCTTTCTTGTTTTTGAGATATCAGCACCACCCCTGCTCCTGCGGTCTCCCTAGAACATGCTCCATCAAAGAACATTTCCCAAACCTAACTTCCTTGCTCTCCCTTGGCCTGATTCATTGGTTTCTTGATCCACATTGAAGCCTCTTGGGATTCTTCAATTTGGAGAATACAAGCTCCAAAATCAGTGTCCACACCATATATGGGATGATTAGAAGGATTCCTCTCATCACTAATGATGTAGGCCAGTTGTGCTTCTCTATACAATCTCCTGCTTTCCCCTCCAAAGACTGGGACAGTGGCATAGGATAAGTCATTCTGTAATGTCCCCCCTAGTTTCTTAATCCACCCTCTGGACAATATCATGCCAAACTTGGGAGGGACATCTGCTACCACAATATCCATAATCATGCTCTTCATGGGCAACTGAGTGAGGGTAATGGCCAGGTCTTTGATTAATCCTAGGCATTTTACCTTTCTCGAATCAAATGAGAATAGGTCATGATATGGTCTAGTGATATCAAGGCCCAACTCTTCCATGACAACTTTAGGCATCAAATTGTGGCTGGCCCCTGTGTCTAACAGGCAATTGTGGAGGATTTTGTCATCAATGTTCAAGGAGACATAAAATGATGGGGAATTATCATCAGCAGGTTCATTCATTGGGCTAAGCACAACTGAAGGCTTACCATCTTGCAAATTGACATAGTCAGTGGGGGTTTGTGAGGCTTGCAACTCAAGGGCATCAAGGATAGGATTTTTAAAAACTTCACTCTTCACTAGTTCTATCAGAGGTACAGATATTTTTAACTTCTGGACTTCTGATTCAAAGCTGAAAGGGGAAGGGGGCTTATCAAGACCTCTTACCTCTTGAGCTGGTGCTTTGAGGATGACTGGATCAGCTGCTGGTCTCTTCTGTCTAATATTTTGTTGCTCTGTTGGGACAACAGCTCTTTGGGCAAGATTCTCCTTGACATTGTTTGCTTTTGACCTCAGATTATATCTTTGTTGTTCACTAGTCTGCAAAACAGCCCCTTTGTCCCACTCTTGACTGGTTTGGTCTTGTAGTAATGATTCTTCATATGCAGCCAATGTAAAAAAGGTAGCACTGCCTTTGTCTTCCATGCAATGGATTTCATCCTCTTCTTCGAACTACTCCTCCTCCATGACTACATTCTGGAAAGGAGCCTTCACTCTTTGTTCTTCATTTGCTTCTTTACCCCTTTGAATGATTTGCAGCTATTCATTTTCTCTTCTGAATGGATTTGGATTTGTTGGAGAAAATGTGTTTCGAAACCTTTCTTTCCCAGAACTCTGCTTAACTTTCAGCTTAGATATCTTAGCAGCCAATGACTCTATCATTTTGGTCATCTTGTCTAGTTTAGGTTCTGAAGATGAAGCAGAGGAAGAAGAAGCCTCACCTCTCTGCCTCCTTCTATCAGCATGACTTTTAAGCTTTCTGCAGCCATGATATTCGATTCCACTTCTAAAGTTGCATCTTGCGTATCAGTTAGAGTGGCACATCTTCTTTCTCTTAAGAGTAGGCAGAAGTCAGAGTCAAAAGCATTGGCATAAGTGAGTTTGGCAGAGGTGGGGGTACGCTTTACTTCAGCTGGTATCTTACTATACATACAGTTAAATATTTTATTAAAATCAGGCAATGATTCCCCATTATCCCTCTTTAGGTTTCCAAACTCTGTATGGTAATAGAGCAAATCTTTCCTATCCCCTCATTGTTTCAAAAATGCATCATACAATGCTTCAATGTCTGCTATGGACCTATGGGGAAATTCTATGAACCACTTTCTAGCCTCACCATCAAGGCTCTGGACAAACACTCTCATCCACACGTCATCCTCACTTATATCTAAGTTATCAGCATAGCTATAAAAAGATTCAAGGTGTTTTTCAGCTGTTACTCCCTCTGTACCCGTGAATTTGGGCATATATTTCTGTATTCTCCTACAGGCATGGCATTCAAAGGAACAGGCAAGACCAGGGGTCCATACCTAGCAGCTATGATTCTTTCCATCTTTGTGGGAGCTTGTTGACCTGCCATGACTGGGATAAGTGGAAGGATGTTGGCAGATTGAATGGTAGGAAGTAATGAAATAGGTGAGAGACATGGAGGAATATGATGGACTATATGTGAGGCTTTCTTTGGACTGAGATCCAAAGGGGAACTGACTGAACAAGGAGCTTTATGAATCTCTGAAGGTGTTTCTTTACTAACAATGCTAGGCTCTAAATCTTCAAACTGTATATCCTCAGCTATAACCTTCTCTTTCAGAGATGCATAACTTTTCTTAGGCTTAACTAATCCTGATGCTCCTTTCTGTGATGTTTTCCTTTGCTTAGCAATCTTGTGAAGGTCAGGCACTGGGTCAGCTGGTGATTTCTCAGGATTTCTCCAGGTATGCCTCACAAATTGAGCCAGAACTGAAATGTGCAGTCACCAAAGGTTGGTTCTCTAGTAGAGTCGCCAGATAGATGATTACAACTAGAAATGTGTCCAGACTTTGTCTATCATCAAAGCTGGATCTATGTCGTTCTCCTAGGGAAGCTGAGCTTCAATCTCCTCTCCCTGGCAACAGCGCCAATAAATGTTATCACCCCAAGAAACTCTCCTAGGTTGTAGCTCGGAGATGCTCAGGAACATTACAAACTCAACTTAATGTTGGAAATGGATGAATGGGCGGAATGATGCTTGTTCAAGCCAGATAACCACTTCTACTATGCTTAACTCCAGACATGCGTGAACACCCCTAGACTACAAGGCTTTAGACCACCAATTACTCATAGTTCAGAGATTGGGTGAATATGGAGAATACTGACCACACCAGCAAATGCACATTACCTTGTGATGGCTGGCTGCAACTAGTAAAGAGGTCTGCAAATCTAATTCCTTAGTGTACAGATAGGATAACATCTCTCTGTCACTAAGTGAAAAGAAACCTAAATAACACATTCACTGATACATGCAAGATTTAAACATAGAGGTAGGATGACAGCTCCTCTAATGCTATACATCAAGAGTTAAGGAAAACTGCATATCAGGCACAACCAGGAACAGAATAGAAATGGAAAGTGAGCAATTAATAGCAAAAGAAGCTTGTATTAGCTAAAAATGAAGACGAGATGCTGCAAGTATCAAAGTAGTTACAGTCTCCAGAAGTTGAACCTTACATAAAAACAACAACCATCAACCTTGATTACATCTTGTTTCTGGGTATATATAGAGTTTGAATACAAAGGCACTCGGCCATTCTAAGTCTAAGGAGGTCATAATTGACCACCAACCGCTTTAACTATCTGATGGAGTCTCTGGTGCAATTTGCCTGCTTCAGTGAACAAATCTGATCTTCTTAGGTGCTCTGTTGTCCTTCTCGGGTAGGTGGAGTGTCGTATGGGATGAAGTCCCATAACTATTAAATGCATTTACCTGATCGAGTTCTGTCCTTTTTTCTTCTCATCCCTACCATCTCTTGAATGTGGTTGTTGAGGAACTACTGCAATCAGTACCGAAGACTAGTTATGTTCGTCCTTCGGGAGCACAGAACAATCATAGGTAATGTACTGCATGGCAGGTGGACAAACTGGTCGGAGGAACAAGGTTGGTCGTTGGATTGAGCAGATGGACGGCAGGTAAGTTTTGGCGAAAGGTATCGGGAGGAAATGGGGCAAGACATTCGTGAGCCATTGGATCTCGGGTGAGCAGATCCAACGACCATCGGGCGGAGGAGATGTGTGGGGGTTAATGGATGGGGAAAGTGGTTTCGGCAGTGGGTGGTATTGATCACACCACTGTGGATCGTTGGACAGTAAAGGTACAGGGGTGTGTGATTCCATTCAAATGGTGATGCGTGGCGGTCGGGAAAAACGAAAACCACTTTTTATCGCAAGTTATCGTGCTATCACTTCACAGGTGCAGGGAGAGCGAACACCGTCCGATCGTGGCAGAGATGATCAGATGGTGTGGATTTGATCGCACAGGTTTTGTCAGATGTGATGGGGAAAAAGCTTGTGAAGGCGCGCGGTCATGTGAACATAGTTATATGATGGTTTAAACTCCACGCTCGGGGTTAAGAGCAAAAGTTCCTATATGTGATTTTTAACAAGAGACCCGGGAAATGGAGGTGAAACGAGGATGAGTGAGGTGAAGGGAAGGGCGAGCATAACTGGTATAGGCCTCTTCTGAGCAAAACTGAGGACCAAGCTTACTTTGGCTCCTTGAATATAAACAACCTTTAGCTGAGCTAACAGGACCAACAAAAGAAAATATAATTTCCCCATATTTAGAAGATGATCTTGAGGAAATAATTGAATATGCTATTAAGGTTCAATAGAATCAATATTCAACTCTTTTAGAAGAAGAAAATGAAATAGAACCATGGGGAGGAGAGGAGGATGATCAAAATGTCCCTTTCAATGAACAAGAGATAGATGCTTATTGTAAGTATTTTCTTGATTTCATGAAAGCACAATTGCCTAGAACATATGATTTGAGATCCTGAAGAATACCATGGACACAAGACCAAAATGAAGAAATTTTCTAACATACCACCCCCAAAGCAACTGATAAGAGGGAAAACATGCCAATCTTGATCTACCAACCAAACGAGAAACCTCCCAACCCATTCATGCTAAGTTTAAATCTTCAAATACAGAGCAAATACCAATGCATAAAAAACCAATACATCAAGAGAAAAAAGAGCCAATTGAGCCAGTGAAGGTGGATGGGAATGCCTCTATTTTTAGTTTATAGAAACAATTAGAGAAGGTGAAAATATCTATTCCCTTGGCTGAATTTCTGAAACATCCAGTCTATAACAAAAAAAGTCTTTGAATTCCTGGATGTGTATCATATTGCCTCATCAAAAGATAGTTTAAATTTCCATAAAGAAAGGTCATTAGTCATGTTTTACCCACATGTGGAGGAGCAAGATCGTTCCACCCCTCCATTCTATGTTACACTAGTGATTCATGATTTATTTTTGCATAATTGTGTGTTTGATTTAGGAGCTTCTCATAATATTATGACTTTGAATGTCATGGAAGAATTAGGCTTGCAAATAAAAAAATCATATAAGGACTTGTATTCCTTTGATTCCAAAACAGTGAAATGCCTTGGAATAATCAATTATTTAGCGGTTAATCTGGCTAAAATCCATGTGAAGAGAGTGGAAATGAATATTGTTGTTGCAGACATCCTTGCAAGATTTGGTATGTTCCTCTCTAGATCCTCGAGAAAGAAGCTTGAAGGGTCTATCACACTAGATCTTACATATGCCACAATTCCAGTGTTTGATGTAGAAGAGCACAAGCTGTACAGAGAATCCAAGTTTGTAAAAATTCTTACTAGAGCATATAATCCAAATAGATCTCCATATATTGGCAAGAAAATGATCTTTCAGGATTTCTGCTGGAAATGGATGACCCATTTATGGAGGGTACCCAAGTGGAAATTCTCTCACAGATAAATCAACAACAAATGAAACTGATTATGTGTGGAAGTTATACTTTGACGAGGCATATGCCAAGGAAGGAAATGGAGGAGTGCTACTGAGATCCGCTAAAGGTAACCTTATTCCTCTCTCATATAAGTTGGAATTTGACACTACAAATAACATTGTTAAACATGAAGCATTGATGTTAGGCCTACAAGCTTCTAAAGATCCAAAAATTGATTTTTTGTCACATTTTGGATATTTTGAGCTGATTGTGAAAAAAATTAAGAATTAATGCCAAACCAAGATCCGAAGTTGATATATTATAGGAATTAAGTGCGGGACCTAATTGAGAATTGCTTCCTTGACTTTAATATTCAATTGCTTCCCAGGGAGAAGGTTAGAATGATAGATTCCTTGGCAACAATAGCTAATACTCTCAAGCCCCCAAAAAATCCCTTTCTAGGGTATGGGGTGGAAATTATGCACATGCCCTTAGTGCCTGACAATGTAAAATATTGGAAAGTGTTCGGGGATGAAGATTATATTAAAATGTTTATGGAGGTGATTGAAGAATTTTCTAATGTTTTGATATACCAAGAAGGTGAAGATATTGAGGAAGTTGAAGTAACTGAACAACAAGCAACTTGGAAAGAAACTATGGCCAAGCATAAAATTTTACAGTTGAAAGGAAAAATAATCCCAAAGGGGCTAGTTCCACTAGAAAGGCTATCTAATGTTAATGACGTGGTAGTCAAACCAACCAAGAAGGACTGTGAGGATGATTCAAAGGACTATAACAATGGTACAAAATAATATCCAAAACTAATTAACTTGACTAATGGGATTAAAGAGGAATAACAATGTAAACTTTGAAACGGGAACTGATACTGTTACCCGTTTTGTAGAGATAGCAAAAAAGTGACCCGATTTTGAAAAGGGGTGATGCAGAACACACATGTTTTGTAGAGATAGCAAAAAAGTGACCCGATTTTGAAAAGGGGTGATGCAGAACACACGTTTTTTTTAGAGCATAGTTTTTGGCACTTTAATTTTTTTTAATTTTTTTTATGTACATTGTGTTTTAGAATGGTAGTGATTTTCATGCTGATTTTAAAAAGTGGTTATTCTACATCAGACCCTTTTTTTAAAAGACCTATTTTTTGACTTTAACTTTTCTAATGTATGTAATATAAATAATTATTTTGTAAATTTAATAATTTTGGAAGTGGTCTTCTTCTTCATATTTTCTTGTTTTTATTTTTATTTTTATTTTTTTTGGTAGTGAGGTTTTTATTGATTTGCATATTTAAAAAAGAAGGTC
Organism: Pinus tabuliformis; assembly: GCA_031772625.1. NCBI lineage: Eukaryota > Viridiplantae > Streptophyta > Pinopsida > Pinales > Pinaceae > Pinus > Pinus tabuliformis. Next base: position 487,144,166 of record CM062809.1, read on the forward strand.
AATATTTTGCATTTTCCATATTTTACATATTTATACATCGTTAATTAAATTTTCAATCCAAATGAAATAATTGTCTCTAAAAAACAAATATAAAATTATATATAAAAAAAGACAAAAATAAAAAATAAAAAAGTGTTAAAAAAAATTATCTTATAAACCATAAAACACTTTGGAAAAAAAAAACAAAATTATATATATATATATATATATATATATATATATATATATATATATATAATTAAGTCGATAAAAATTGAGAAATTAAAAAAAAAAAAAACATTAGCAAAAACTAGGAATTTTTTTTTAAAAACAAAGTAGTTTAAAAAAAAAAATAGAAAATTAACCAAAAAAAAATTTAAAAAACTAATAAAATAAATATTAAAAAAAGGGTTAAAAAAATTATCTCACAAACCATAAAAGAATTTGGAAAACAAAAAAACAAAATTAAAATATATATATATATATATATATATATATATATATATATATATATATATATATAAAACTAAGTAAGTAAAATAGAGAAATTAAAGAAAAACATTAGCAAAACTAGAAAAAAAAATTTAAAAAATTAAAAAAAAAACTAGTTTAGAAAAAAAAAAAAAAAAAATAACGAAAAAAAATTGAAAAAATAGTAAAATTAATATTAAGAAAACAAAAATAAATTCAAATTATAAAAAAAAAACAAAAAAATACGTAATTTTTATTAAAAAAAAAAATGTAATTATTTTTTATTAAACATACATATTTTATTTTAAAAAAAAATATATATATATATATATATTAAAATTTTTTATTTTTTTTTAAACAATCTTTTTTATTATTTAAAAAAAAAATTATAATTTTTTTAAAACAATTTTTATTTTTATTTTTATTTCTTCCTTAAAAATACAAATTATTTAATCTACGTTTTATATTTAAAAAAATAAATAAATAAATAAAACCTACATTTAAAAAAAAAAATTTACATTTCTTTTTTTATTTAAAAAAAAATTAATAAAATTAATATTCTTTTTTAAACATTTCTTTTTTTATTAAAAAAATTATAACCTTTTTTTAAACATTTTTTTTGTTTTTTATTTAAAAATATAAATAATAATAAAAAATGATTTTTTAAAAAATATATATGTATTTTTATTTAAATATTAAAAAATTATTAAAAAAAAATTTAAAATTTTTAAAATTTAAAAATTAACATTTTTTTTTATTATTAAAAAAAAAAAAAAAATATATATATATATATATATATATATATATATATATATATATATATATATATGTTAAATATCAATTTTAAATATTAAAATTTTAAAAATTAACAATTTTTTTTTATTGAAAAAAAAAAATTTACGAGGCCGCGCCACCATGGGCGAACTGTGGGCGGCCCGTCGATTCCCGGAATCGACGGGCCACCCACCGGCCGCCCGTGGTGGCGCGGTGATGGGCGGAGGGCCTCCACGCAAGCCCCTCCTCCCACCGCCGCGCCACCACGGGCAGCCGGTGGGCGGCCCGTCGATTCCCGGAATCGACGAGCCGCCCTCCGGCCGCCCGTGGTGGCGCGACGGTGGGCGGAGGGCCTCCACGCAGGCCCCTCCACCCACCGCCGCGACGGGCCGCCCTCCGGCCGCTCGTGGTGGCGCGGCGGTGGGCGGAGGGCCTCCACGCAGGCCCCTCCGCCCACCGCCGCGCCACCACCGGCCGCCTGTGGTGGCGCGGCGGTGGGCGGAGGGCCTCCACATCATTGCAATTATTCAAATATATTTTGCGACCAGGCATGCTGATTTGAAGATATACAAATGATAGTGACGAATCTGAAATGAATCAGCCTTATCCACTACCCAAATACAAAGTCAAACAAAAAATAATGATATACTCTTCAATGTTTGTGCAGCAGTCTTTTGAGATTGAAAGGTGTGATGAAGGATGTATTCCCTTGCCAAATCTGGTGAGAAACCATCTCATAGATTTTCTCAGTGGGATGGGTTCCATCCCAAAATACGTATTTCTCTGGACGTTTGCAAAGAAAAGCGTTGTATTCTCCACGCTCCTTCTTTGGAATCTCCAACCCACAAGACACAGCCGTGTTAAATGGCCCCGCTCCACAGCACGCAGACGTCGTGTTTTTAAAACCTGAAATCAAAGCCACGTCCCATATTGCATTTAGTCAATTCACAAACCAAGCCACCCATATAATGTTTTCGAAATTTATACTGCTTTTTCAAATATCACTGATTTTTACCATAGGATTCACCGTGCTGAATTATATTTAATACGAAATCATAACTGTTAGCTAACAGGATCGTTGCTCCATCTAATTTTTTATTCAGCTGGTTGACGAGCTGCCTGAGACCATTATTATATGCCACAGCCAGCTGATTTGCAATTTCCACACATCCACCGTTATATGCCTTCATTCCTGCGAGCCTCGAATTTGGACTACATCCTAGAGGGCCGATATCTAATACAACCAAGTTATCAAGTTAATGTTAATTTTTAAAGTTTTTAAAGTTTTTAATTTTTTTTTTAATAATTTTTTAATATTTAAATAAAAAAATATATATATATATATATTTTAAAATCATTTTTTTTATTATTTATAATTTTAAATAAAAAAGAAAAAAAAAGTTATAATTTTTTTTTAATAAAAAAAAAAAGTTTAAAAAAAATATTAATTTTATTAATTTTTTTTAAATAAAAAAAGAAATGTAAATTTATTTTTTTTAAATGTAGATTTTATTTATTTATTTATTTAAATATAAAACGTAGATTTAATAATTTGTATTTTTAAGGAAAAAATAAAAATAAAAATAAAAATTGTTTTAAAAAATTATAATTTTTTTTTAAATAATAAAAAAGGTTGTTTAAAAAAAAAATTAAATTTTAATATATATATATATATATATATTTTAAATAAAATATGTATGTTTAATAAAAAATAATTATTATTATTTTTTTTTAATAAAAATTACGTATTTTTTTGTTTTTTTTTTTTATAATTTTTTTTTTTTTTTTTTTTAATATTAATTTTAGTAGTTTTTCAATTTTTTTCGTTAATTTTTTTTTTTTTTTTTTTAAACTATTTTTTTTTAATTTTTAATTTTTTTTTTTCCAGTTTTGCTAATGTTTGTTTTTTTTTAATTTCTCTATTTTTACTTACTTAGTTTATATATATATATATATATATATATATATATATATATATATATATATTTTTTTTTTTTTTTTATTTTATTTTTTTATTTTGTTTTCCAAATTTTTTTATGGTTTGTGAGATAATATTTTTTAACAATTTTTGTATATATATATATATATATATATATATATATATATATATATATATTTGTTTTTTAAGTAATCAACATTTTAATCTTAATTTTAGTAATTTTTATTTTTTTTTCTTAATTTTCTATTTTTTGTAGATCTAGTTGGTTTTTAATTTTAATTTTTAGTTTTTTTGTTTTTCCTTAATTTTTTTTTTTTTTAATTTTTCTATTTTCACCTACTTAATTTTTTTGTTTTTTTTAAATGTTTTTTTTTAATGTTTTTTTTTCTTTTCCATTTTTTTTTGGCAATTTTTTTTATGTTTTACAAGATAAATCTTTTTCTTTTTTCTCTCCATTTTTTTAAATATTTTTTTTACTATTTAATTGTTTATAGCTTTTTTTGTCTTTTTTTTAGTTTTTTAATTCTTATCATTAATTTTGTTTTTTTTACATTTTTATGATTGACTTTTTTTTTTCGTTTTTTATTTTTATTTTATATTTTCCTTTTAGTATATATTTTAATCTATGTTTTGTTATTTTTTTAAATATTTTTTTTTTTGTGTTTTTTCATTGTTTTAATTTTTTTTTTTTATATATGTTTTCATTATTTCTTAAAATTTAATGTTTTTCTGGTTCATGATAAAATATTTTACACCATTATTTCTAAATGTTGAAATTTTACTGTTGAAAAAAAAAATTGTTCTCCCAGCATCAACACTTTTCGTTTTGAGGGTGTTTTTTGGATATTTTTTGCTCAAAAAATTTGTTTTCACCGCCATTTTTAAAACATGTTGAAAATTTACCCAAGAAAAAAAAAGGTGTTATTCCAGCATCAACACTTTTCATTTTTAGCATTGTTTTTGATGTTTTTTCGAGGTTTTTTGGCCAGAGTTCCCGTTTTGAGTTTATAGTTCCTGTTTCATAGTTTACATTGTTGAATACAAATAGAAGTATCTTGACATGTTCACAAAGTATGCTGATATTTTTTCTTGGTCTTATGATGACTTGAAGACTTATGATATCAATATCATTCAACATAAGATTCCTTTGAAGTATGAAATTAAACCTCATAAGAAAAATATTAGGCAAATAAATCCCCTACTTCTCCCCTTGATAGAGAGAAATAATAAAAATGGTCCAAGCTAAAATCATTCTTGCCTTGAGATATTTAGATTGGGTGGCTAATCTGGTCCCTGTTAGAAAGAAGAATGGAGAGATCAAGTTGTGTGTGGATTTTAGGAACCTAAACAGGGCCTCCCTAAAGTATAATTACCCCCTACCCAACATGGATTATATTTTGTAGATGATGGTAGGGTTACCAAGATTGTCCATGATTGATGGGTTCTTTGGGTACAGCCAGATTGTCGTGTATCCTAAGGACCTAAAAAAGGTAGCCTTCACCACACCTTAGGAGACATTCATGTATGCTAGAATGCCTTTTGGTCTCACGAATTCTAGTAATACTTTTTAAACGGTTATGGATATAGAATTTGTTGGGGAGAAGGATAAATTTGTGGTCATTTACTTGGATGAAATACCAATCTTCTAAAATTCTAATGAGGAACACTTGCAATATGTTCAACACACATTTGAGAAGTGAAAGAAGTATGGTTTGTTCGTGAATCCAAAGAAGTCTCAATTTTCCCTCAAAGAAGGCAAACTATTGGGGCATATAGTCTCAACAGATGGAGTGAAAATTAACCCCAAAAGGGTTGAAGCAATTAGTACCATCCCTTTGCCAAGAAACAAAAAGGAGATACAAAATCTTGTTAGGGAGGATAAACTTCTTGAGGAGGTTTGTGCCCAATTATGTTGAAATTGTGAAGGAGATTACAAACACGCTGAGAAGAGACAAAGAGGTTAAATGGATTGTAGAGGCAAGAGAATAATTTGCCATAATTAAGAGGGCCTTTGGAGAATCTCCAGTCTTGGATAACCCTAATTATCAAAATTTATTTCTTATCTTTTGTTTTACATCTCCCAACACTATTACAATTGTCATATTGCAGAAGAATGAAGAAGAGAAAGAACAACTAGAAAAAATTTTCAACCAAGTGTTGAGAAACGTGGAATTAAAGTATGGCATCTTGGAAAAACAAGTCTATTCTCTGGATAAGGCCATTAAATCTTTGAGGAATTATGTTTTAAAGTATAAGATAATTTCGTATGTTCCTACAGTAAATCTAAAGGACATTCTCACACAAGGAGACAAGGAGGGAAAAAGTGGCAAGTGGACAACCAAAATTTAGGAGTATGACATGGAAATCAAGCCAACTAAATTAATAAAGGGGTAGGGTTTAGCCAAGATCTTATTAGAGGTGAACTATCTAGAAATCAGAATAATTTTTTTGGTTGAGGCTTCTCAACTAAATGCACTAAGTAAGGAGGGCCAATCTATTGAGCAAGATAATAGAATTACTTATAAATATCTTTTCTCAGATTGGTATAAAATTATTGTCCATTACTTGTTATTTCTTAGCAACCCAAAAAATTTTGATAGATCTAAGTATAGGGATTTGAGAATGAAGGCCCAAAAATATGCGATCACAAATGGTCAGCTGTATTGGAAGGATCTTGTTGGTGTATTTCTGATATGCTTAACATTAGATGAAATTCCCAAGAATATAAATGAATACCATGACTATGCTTGTGGAGGCCATTATAGTTGGAAGGTTACAACACATAAGATCCTGAAGGCTAGTTTTTACTAGCCTACCTTGTTTTATGATGTTTATAAGTTGGTGAAAGGTTGCAGGGGATGTAAGGTTTTTGCAGAGGAAGAAGCTAGCTCAAATTTCTTTGATCCTAGTTTTTGTGGAGGAACCTTTTAGACAATGGGGATTGGATTTTATAGGAGAAATTCACCCACCTTCCAGTGGACAACATAAATGGATTTTAATAGGTACTAACTATTTTACGAAATGGGTGGAAGCCATTCCTATTCGTACTGCAACTGATTCGATGGTTATAAAATTTATTGAAGAAAATATTTTTGCTACATTTGGTTGTTCAAAGAAGATAGTGACTGATAATGACTAGGCGTTTAATTCTACCAAACTTATTGATTTCTGTTAGAATTATAATGTCGTACTTGGTAACTCTATTTCCTATTATCCACAGGGAAATGGACTTGCAAAGTCATCAAACAAGACTTTGGTGAAAATTTTAAAGAAAACTATTGCAGAGAATAAGAAAAACTGAGACTCTCAGCTTAAATTTTCTCTTTGGGAAAACAGAGTCACAACAAAGAGATCCACTGGAAAATCACCATTTGAATTAGTATATGGTACTACAACATTGTTCCCTAGTCAACTGGTTATGCCAATGGCTAAATTAATGCAAGATGCAAAGGAGGAGCCAAATACATTGACTTGGAAGATAAATTAGTTTGTGGAATTATAGGAGAATAGAGATAAGGTGACTCATAGTCTGATTAAGTATTAGGATAAGATGAAGGCTCTATTTGGAAAAACAACCAAAGATAGAATTTTACAGCTAGATGACCTTATTCTTAAATGGGCTATCAGGAGAGAAGACAAAGGAAAACATGGAAAATTTGATCCTCTGTGGTTTGGGCCCTTCAAGATAGCTAAAGCCAAAGGTAACAACACATTTCTACTAGAGAATATAGATGGTGAAGTGTTTGAGCTGCCTGTGAATGGGAAGTACCTCAAGCACTACTTTCAACACTAAATTCATTTATCCACTTTCATTATAAATATTAATGAACCATTGTAAGTACTCAAGTGTTTATTTCATTTTTAGTTTCGTATATATTTTTGACTCCATGCCCAACAAAAGGATACTAGTGCAGATTCTCAATGCCTTTCTAGCAAGAAATTGTCCCCAATTGGGGTCGATGTTGTACCCTCCTCTTCTTTAATTTATTCTTCATATAAAAAGGGGGTGAAGGTGCAAATTATTGCAGATTTTGGAGCCATTTTCAGAGGAGCAGTTGAACTCAAAGACCACATCAAACCCACTCAATTAGAAGTTTCTTTGGAAGAGCTTTCCAATGGGATAAAGAAGTGTGCAAATGGCCTCCTGGATCAAAAGATAGAGGCAATCAAAGTTGGGCCCATAAAGGTCAAAATCTTGGAGACCCAGCAACCCTGAAATCTGGTAAATCATTAGATTTTTTTTAAATATGTAAGAACCAAGGAACAAGGATATGTCAACTATTGGAGTTTGGCCCCTTTACTAATGAAACCCCATAACAGAAATCAGAGGCCTAAATCCCTTGACCTCGGGACCCCATAACCTTTGTTAAATAAATTTTCAAAAGCGTCGAGATTGAACCTTTTACGAAGAAATCAATCATAAAACAAAGGATCAAAGACCCTTGTCTCTCTTCTTCGACTGAACAAGTGGCATCATTTCATTGGGTAGAGGTGACATCAACAACCACTGACTGGGAGGTGGACACATGACAAGTAGTTTCAATGTTTTTGGGCACCCAAAGGGACAATATATGGATGACACATGGACCAATCATGGGTAGACACGTGGCTTACCTCACATATGTATGAAATCATCTCGGAGGAATACCTTGGAGGGTCATAACCCTTTAAAAATTTCTAATTACATTTCAAAAGGAGTCGGGCCTTCATGGACCAGGAGACTGGAGCATAGAGGATTTTCTAAGTGGTAGTAGGCCTTCCCCTGCTTTCCATGTCTGAATGGCTAAATATAATTTCCTATTGGGTGGATCTCCATCCATTTCGAGGTGGCCCCACCTGAGAGAAGCTCCGGCGAGTAAATAGGTGCGATAGTTAAGTCAATGCTTGCACCTGGAAGGTCATACTCAATAAAGTAAATCTAGAAAATTGTAAGTTGTGATTAATTCTAGTGTGCCAAGCCATTCTTCCAAGTCTACCCAGGCAACCTGCTGGAGGAGGAAAATTGGGTTTGCCACCTATTAGGCCAATGTGGTGACCATCTAAGTGGCTAGGACCACTATCAGGAAAGCATGGAAAATGAGAACAATAATTTTCGATGCATCATCCCCTCCCTTTCCCTCGACCCAATATTAATCCACCACACATTCCCCCCCACACCCATGCACCATCTCTGCCCTTTTCCGACCTGAAAATTCTTCGTGCACTGATTTTTGCACCCCACGTGCTAACTAATTTAATTTTATCTTGTCTATTTCAAAATGTTTTGTTTCAAGCCACTCCATCTATTCATAGCTACCTCCGACTAACTACCAACCAAATTAAGTACCTTTATGCATCCACAACATCCAACTCCCTTAACTTACTAGGGAAGCCTCCACCACTCTCATCAAGAAGCAATGAAGAAAGCCAAGGGGAAATTCTCTAACTGATGAGTTAGTAGAAATAATATCATGTTTTGATGTAGCCAAAAAGGACCTTAATGAAATGTTAGAATGGAAAGACACTACTAAGTGGATGAAATATGACATTCCAAAATTGATGCAATGCATAAATCAATCATTCTTAAGGGATGGAAAGCTAGGATATGTATATTTAAAAAACTCATTAGTGATTCTCATGAAATTGCAAATCACCTGGTTGAATCCATTAGTGATTCCTTACTTGAACCAAATCTCATCTCTAGTTATTGAGAGGATTTCCTACTAGATGTGGAGAGCTTGTGTAGGAATTGGCTTAAACACGGGGCTGAGTTCGTAAAGAGGGTTAAACAGGTGAACAAAGTTGATCTCGAATCCAATTGGAATTTTCTAGTTAAACCCCATACCAATTGGTTGGTTTTAAAATCACTTACCAACATATCCACTCAGATGCTTCCACCATTGTGAGAGGGTATCTTTAGTAGCCATACACATAATCAAGCCTCATACCCCTCTCGAACTAGCGTTGCTGCTAAAAATTTAAAAATCATGGTTAAGATAGGTAGTGGAACATGGGTCCACTTTGAAGCATCAAGCAAGCCAACAATGAATATTTTTCTAATTTGGAATCATGACATATCTCTGCCATTTTGGCAATTTTGTAAATATTTTATTTTCAAGAAGGAATCAAGTTTGTTATGTAATAATTAGGACAACTAGGCCATTGGCATGGTCAAACAACTATAGCTTATCAATATATTTTGGTAACTGATTTTATTAAGACTCTCCCTATAAAAGGGAAGATGAACTCATTTGTAAAGGTTTGATTTTCTATTGTAGAGGCCATAATCTTCAATGAGTTTTGTGAGTTCTGAAGATTTATGAAATGTATGTTATTCTTGAAGATTAATGAATGTTTTGTGATTCCAAGCACTAAGATGTGGATTATGTGATTTTATCTTTGCTCATCATTTTCATATATGTTTATTTCCTCTTAGAAATTGTCTGGATTCAATCTTGTATGTCAAATTTATCTATGTCATGGTATGGAAAATGGTACCTATAATATGTGAGTTTGAAGGCCTTAAAATTAAATCCATGATTTATGATTTTTTTCTCTTTGTCTATTCATAATTATACTAAAATTTAGTGCACATGATTCTACCATTAGCCCTATGAATCATATTTCTGTATTTTATTCCTTCACTTACCTATACTGCAACAATCAAAGAAACTTCACTATCAGTGTGGATGCCACCATGGTTGAACTTTAATTATTTGGAACAAAATACTATTAATATGTGAAATGTGATCCTCTGAGTAAGATAATTGAGCCATATTTAACTCTTGAGTAGCACTGACATATCTTCAAGAGACTCTAAGATGTCCTAGCCATTGACCCTTCTCATCAACCCAGGGTTTGTCTCTAGGGAACAACAAAAAATCCATTGATAAAATCAAAGATGAGATGGGAAACAAACCTAGCCAAGAAATAAAAATCATTAAGTTTTTAAATACAAATACAAGAGAAAATCTAGAGGAATTGGGTATTGAAGATGGAACTATTTCAATTTTACAAACTAGAAGAGTTTTGACAAAGAAAAATTTACTATTGGAAATGAAAGACAAATGTGAATGTTTCCAGATACATTTAAATAGATTTTACAAAAAAAAATTAGTTTTACAACAAAGAGTGCTCCCTTATTTTAAAATTCACAAGGAAAATTGATGACAAAGGAAGACTATCAAAGATCACTAAACAAGGTAGTAATGGATAAATCAAAATTTACTAGAGTAAAAGGAGCTCTAAGTGGTTAAATTTTACTTGAAAAGCTATCTGATGATCTTTTCATTTGTTATGAAGTAAAACATCTATTCATGGTTAAACCAAGTTTTGATAATATGGAAAAGTGCATGAAGCTTTTATAAAAATGGTTGATTTAACTTATCTAATGGAAGAGGAATGGGAATAACTCATGGAACTCATTAAATAGTTCAAAGAATCAAGGCAACATTTCAACAAGAGGTGAGGATAGTTCCAAATTATGAGGAGCAGAATCATAATAGAATAAGGTAGTTTGGGACTGGTTGCAAGAATGAAGGATGGTTGGAGGCTATGAAGTAAGAGACTTTCTATGTTTATTGGGTTGTTGTGAATATTATTCATAAAAAAGCTCTCTTTTGGGTTGTTATTGGGTTGTTAATAATATTATTCATAATATTATTAATAATATTATGAAATATGGAATAAGGTAGGATAAGGGTGTATGAATCCCTTTCCAAGCACAAAGCTCCTCAGGATCTCATCTTGCACAAGGAAAGATGCAAATAGTGGCCTCTAACAAATCTGAAAAGAGCTCTTTGTAGACAGTTTGCTTGAAGAGGTTGTTGAGGAATAAGGGAAGGTGTGGACGATAGGATGAAAAATAAAAATTTCAATTCTTAGCCTTACAAACCCATAGTATCACCTGCATACAAGAAATATTAGGATTTTTATAATTGAAAAGACTAAAATACCTAGTCTGCAAAGTAGTCCGTCCTCTGAGTTACCTCATTGAATGACTAAGAAAATCGAATGAAAATGATATGGGGTGAATTTTTTATTAAGTAGGATGTCTTAGAACTCCAATACAAGTGGAATAATGCAAAAATACCCTTGCTAACATGTGTTAAAAATTAACAGAAAATTACTACTCTAAAAACTAGAAATTCAAGAATCAATGAATTAGTTAACCTACCAAATTTCTAACCTGATCAAGTGCAAATGCTATTGGGTAATTTTTTTTATTAATTTGGATGTTTTTAGGCATAAATAAAAGTGTAATAAACTCAAAATAAGTTGATTAACATGTTCTAAAATTCAGCAGAAATTTATTACTATTTTTCTCCACGATACTTCTATAAATTCCAAAATTGTGAACTAGTAAATCAACCAAGTAGCTCAATGATGAATATGAATTTTCAAATTTTTTATAAATATGAATAATTCTTGTACATGTATAAATTACCTGAAAAAACATAATTCAATCATTTTACCATTCTAACCTATAACAAATGAAGCATGAATACTAAATGCAGAAATAAGAAAAGAAAGAATAAGAGAGGCAAGTGAATAAGAAGTGAAAACAAGATAAATAAACTGCACAACATGGGTATGAGGTTTATGGGAACTCCAAACCCAAGGATATTTAGAGTTATATCAAGGAAACCAAGCCTTAGAAGCTTAAAATGACACAAAACTTCATTATTAGAGTCAATCCAAGTACATCCCTGCTAGAAATGAAAGTAAAGCTACTAAATAACAAGTTTTCTTCACAAGAAGACTAAGAAATACATACCCCTAGAATAAAATTCGAATTGGTACTTATGCAAATTGATGGGGAAGCATCCTCCGTGAAAGGAGATAACTTTCCCCTCCAAAATCCCTCAAAAGGTGGATCTTGTTCCCAACAGTAAGAATATTATATCAATGAGAAGGAACACATTACAAGATTTTCTCAATCACCAGATCTCCATAATATGTCCAATAATTTCATAATATCCTATTCATTTATTATCCAATGGTAGCCCATCCTATAGTTGCAGTAAAGTCCCTATATTATCTCATCTTCCAAATCTTGCAAATCTATCCAATATTCTACAATATTCTACAAAAATAAATAATATTAGGCACATGATATGAAATTATATCTAAACCTTCCTAAGCAGATATTAAAGATAAAATAATTATTAAGTGTACAAGGAGAGATTTAATATAGACTTTTTGTGCTTAAGAAAGGATAAATGGGCCTTAATTTGTATCTAATTTGGAGTACTATCAATGTTCCATTAAGAGACACCGTAGAAATGAGTCTCCATTGAATGTAACAAAAATATATGTAATTTGTGTGAGGAAAATCATGCAACTAATAAGTTTCCATCTCTTTTGGGTATGAAAGTAGTTCATCAAAGAGCAGAAGGATGCATGAAGCAATTTAGCTTCATCAAGCAAATGATGCCAGTAGTCCCTAGGCCATATCAATAAGGTATTCAAGGTATACACTATCTTCTTTCAATTCAGGTCATAATGCACCTTTCTAGTCTTGGTATCCTCCAAACAACCCACCATGCTCCATACCTTCTCCTTAGCCTTATCCTCCTCATCCTATCATTCAGCCTTTCTAACCATATGAACACCCACATCCTAGATGGGGTAATCCCTCACAATCATGGAGGCCTTAGACATCCCAACCACCTACCCTAATGACTCGTCCTCCTCAACCACAACTAACCTAAAAAAATCCAACTAAGAAACCCAAATGCCTGCTCAACCTAACCCAAACCCAATAAGTAAGAAGGCCTAACAGGTCTACATTGGAGAAACTTCCTATCCTACATATGTTGTATAAATCCAATAAATACCCCTCAGATATGTGAAGGTGCTTCCTAATGCTCACCCACCTTCTTCAACAAAATATTTTGAAGAAGAGAAGGAAGAAAGTACTCATCAAGCCAACATGCCTCCATATCCTGAAAGGTTGGTCCATCTAAAACCACACACCCTAGAGGAGGATGAACCTTTGGGAGAACTGAAAAATTGTGTTTCAAAAACCCTATCCTATAGGTGATCAAATATGTTCCTATATATAATAATTTCATTAGGTAAGAATGCTTCAAGAGGCCAGGAAGGAAGAGGAAGGATGCCCCCACTATCAATGTCATTTGGAAATTATTTGATCTAATACTTGGGAAGGTTGTTTCCCCAAGGTATTTTGATCTTGGTAGCCCAATAGTGGATGTTCATATCAACAATATTATAGTCCCTAAGGCTATCATTGATTTATGGGTTTTATCAATACCATGACCAGGGAATCCATGATTAAACTTAACTTGTAAGGATCTGTAAGGAAAAACACAACAATGCTGCAACTTGTACACAGGTCCATAGTATCGCTTGAGGGTGTCATTAAGAATGTTATAGTTTCCATTGGTTACTGAGAGTACCCCATTGATTTACTTGTACTCTATCCTAATACTAAGTTCAATGGGTATCCTTTCATCCTAGGGAGACCTTGGTTAGCTACTATTGATACCTATATCAATTGCAGAGTTGGGAACCTAAATATCAAGTATAGGCGTCTCACAAAAAAACTTGTACTATAACCCTCTACTCAACCCCTTATTTAGGATTAATTTCCCATCTGGGTAGAAGAGGAAGAAGAGGAAGAATTTTATCATTCATCACCCTACTCGATATGTACGTGCTATAATATACTCTTGGAAGCAGGCAACTAGATGAATATAATCTAATTGATAATTTTTTGCAAAAGGAATATTCTGCTACCATGCAAATTGATATACTAAAAGAGGAACCCTTGGGATAGATTAAATATAGTCCATGGGAAAAATTATTCATTCCTCATTCTAATCAATATCGTGTCAAGGTTTGTGGAAATCAACCCGTATTAATCTCTGAAAATCCATCTTTTTCTTTTAGTGGAACAAGAGGAACAATATCTCACTTTCTTAAGGAAACACCTTGATGCCTCACTTGTGATGGGTCCTCTCCTCATTTTGTACACATCACATATACATCAAGGAAGGCCAAAAACCTATTCGCAAATCTCAAAGAAGGATGAACCTTCTATTAAAGGACATAATAAAATAAGAATTGTAGAAACTGGTAGATGCAGGATACGTTTACCCTATTTTAGACAGTGAATGGGCATCACCTCTTTTTATTGTGCCCAAAAAATGGAAAATGGAAAATTTTCACTAATTAAAAGGATATTAATAAAGATACCAAGAAATATCATTTCCATTTACCTTTTATTGACCAAGCTTTGGATGATCTTGCAGGGAAAAAGTTCTTCTCATTTCTAGATGGTTTCAGTGGGTACAATCACATCAAAATTAGTCTTGAAGACAAAGATAAGACTACCTTCACATGCCCATGGGGGAACTTTTCCTATAGGGTCCTTCCATTTGGCTTGTGTAATGCCCTGACTACCTTCTGGAGTGCAATATTGAGTAATTTTTTTTTATCTCGTACATGACTTGGTTGAAATTTATGTGGATGTCTTCACATATTATGGAGATGATTTTGAAGGAGCCTTCTCTAAATTGTGTAATTTTTTGAAAATATGCATTGAAATGAATCTCTCTTTAAGTTGAAAAAATAGGATTTTTTTAATGAATCCAACAATTTTTCTAGGCCACTTCCTCTGTAAGGAAGGGATTTAGGTTAACCCTAATAATATTGCCATTACCAAAAGTGTTCTTGTTCCACATATGAAAAAGGATGTTAGGAGCTTCCTAGGACTAGTTGGGTATTATAGGAAATGTATCAAAGATTTTAGTAAATTTCCCTTAGCTTTTCTTGGTTTGCTAACAAAAGATTCAACTTTTTGTTGGATAAACCAATGTGAAGAAGCATTTGAAGAGCTCAAGGGAAAGTTAACAACTGCATGAGTTCTTAGGGGCCCAAATTCAGATATTCTTTTCCATATTTACTTAGATGCATAAGGAAAAATAGTAGGGGCATCCTTGGGACAATTAGAAGGTAAGTTATCTTAAGATATCTATTTCATTAGTAAGAATTTGTCCAAGGTTGAACTCAACTATACAGTCAATGAAAAATAGCTCTTGTCTATTGTACATTCCTTAAATAAATTTAGATATTACATTACAATCTACCATGTTTTTGTGCACACTAATCATGCAGCCATTAAGTATTTGATGAACAAACCTAATATTAATGCTAGGATTATTAGATGGTTATTTCTATTACAACAATTTGATGTAACCATTATTGACAAGTGAGGGAAAGAAAATGTTGTTGAAAAGTTCCTATCTAGGTTAACCCTGTGCCTAGGAAATGAAGAGATGATAGATGATCAGGTCCCATATGAGCACATCTTCACGATATCATTGTTGTCACATTCGTTTTCTGACATTAGTTTTTATAGCCTATCTTGCAATGATTTGATATTCACCCTATGAGTGACATCAGTTGAAGATTTATAAAGCTAAGGTATTACAGACTCATGTGTTGGTGTGTGTTCTATGTTATTGAAACAATGGATTGATTAGATTGCCAATACACATACAATAAAATTGAAAGACAACAGAGAAATACACTAAGCAACACAAAGACACAAACAATTTTAATAAGGAGTTCACCCTATTCTCCAGGGCTACGTCTCCGGTCTAGCTTTTAGTGGTGGCCTTGTTTTATTGTGTCTTTAAGCAAAGAAATTACAATATAGGGACTTGTTGAAGCCCTGAAAATCGAGTCTACAACAAGGGGGATACCCACTAGGTCCGGACCTTGGTTAGCAGCTCTTTTTCTATTTGGTATAGTGGGTTTGACTGGGGATATGGGACCAGTTTCCCAATTTATGTGTGTGTGTGTTGAGAATTGATATTTCCTTCCTAATAATTTCTAAGTAAAATGATTTTATTCTAAGTCTAATTTAACAACATGCAATTGTATTCTAATGAACAGAAATATCTAATTCTAAAACTAACACAGGATTTAATCTTTTAGTTATTCGATCTAAAATAATTTCTAATGGAAATTGGTGATAAAGATCATTCAATTGATATGAGAAAATAATTCAATAAAGATAAATCGTTTCGTATAAAAAGTTAGACGAAATAATTGTGAAAAACATATCGCATAATAAGTCACTCATATATTAAGCATAAATAAATGGCTATCACCATACAGAAGTGCCAAATGATAACTCAAGCATTCAAGCATTCATACATAAATAACTAAACATGAATATCACCTTAACACATAAGCAAAAATTGTTAAGAGATAAAAGTACCATTTATAACGAGTTCTACTCATGAGCTCCAACAATAATGATTTATCTCTTCTTAATTCAATATCTACTAAGAGTAAAAAAGTGCAATTTCAGTAGCAGATATTAAACACAGATATCAATAAATCTTGTTCCATTCATTCATCAAAACCTCCTCAGAGGGTGCAGAAGTGCATGTTCTGAGGACAAGTTTTTGACAAATTTCAGGACCCTTCTCTAAATGCATGAGAAGGGTTTAAATACTACTAGCTAAATCTAAAAATAGTTTATTACAAAAATATAGGAGGCAGTTTAAATGACCGTCCTCATTTTAGGCAAAAATAAAGCAAAACTAAAACTAAAACTGAATCTAAAACTAAATATGGCAATTAACTATCTATGTATATGTTCCTTGTAGTCGCAAGCATCCAGCATTGGCTTGAGGAGAGTTGGTTGGCCGACCTCCGACTTTAGCTGTCCTGTGAAAACAAAATAGACAAGTGCTGACGCCATCTTCTCAGTAGAGGTAGTGAGACATTTGAGAGTCATGCACTGACTGTGTGGTTTAACCAAGTACTGCCAGTAAGAATCCTAATTTAACTTGGTTAACCTTCTGATGGACTCTGCCCTTTCTTGAGAATTTTGTCTCCATCTTGTCTATAGATGTTGTACATTTAGTAGAAATCTTGGAATGGTCTCTGATATGAGATTTTCCCTGCGTAAATTTTCATTGGCACAGTCGATGACATTGTTTGCTGCAGTGGCTGCTTCTTCTATCGCTTGTTCTACTTTCCTGATCTATGCATCCCACTTATTAAAGAGCATTTCTTTGTGGGATTTTTTTATTATGGGTGCGCTTGCCTTTTTCATTTCCTTTGATTCCTGCCAAACCAAATATTTAGTAACTCTTTTATCAATTAAATCGTAATCATGTCGCAAGTCCACGACTTGATTAGTAATTCTATCGCTTATCTCACAATAAGAGCTCCACTACAATATTCCTTGGCACAATGTTTCTTGTTGCTATAGGAGTTGATCATTTAAGGAAATGGATTCTGTGACAAAATCTGTAAGCTTAGGATCGTCCTTATGCATCTCTTGCATAAGATGTAGCTATTTTTCTCTTTTGGCCAAAATGTTCTAGTATCGTGCTGAAAGTCATGCTGTAATTTTTCTAGCTTTTTCTCTGCTTCGCTGTTAACGCTGGCTTTGTGTAGCTATTGCTACAAAATCTGTATTTGATCCTCTTTTTCTTTCAATAATTGCTATAGCTCGGATGCTTTATCAATGGTTACAGAAGCATATGCTTCTGCGATCTGAGATAATTTAGTGAGATTTTTAGTAGGGTCAGTGGTAGGATCTTGCCAAAGGATGTCTAATTGCTCTGCATTAGGAGAGAGAACTCTTTCAAATTTTCTTTCCTTTCTTTGTCTTCTCACCACCGCCTTATGCTGCGGACTATAAAATACATCGAGAGGAGGAATTTCCTCTATTTTGAGCATAATTTCAGAAGATGGAGTAATGGGAATAAGCTCCATTTCTGGGACATTGTTGATTGTTCCAGTGACTATATCATCCATTGTCTGTACATTACTCTCAGGTGTCTTTGTGCTCTGCCCCTCAGTATTGATTAAGTCATTGAATGTCTCCCATTCTTTATCCAGCTCAGTTCTTACTGGTGGTGGCTGGCTGATGAGAGGGGGAAGATTTACCTGTGGAGTGGTCAAAACTTGTTGTTCTGGGTGCTCTTTAGACTGGGCAGTATCTCTTACTGACCCTTCGCTTTTATTATGGTCGCTCTCGGACCTTTTAGAGTGTTCTGGTGTTTCTCTCCCAGACTTGGATCTAGACCTGTCTGTGCCTGAACTTCCACTGAGACTGATACTGGGAGTTGGCTCCCTTACTGGTTCCAAGCGTAATTTATCCAAAGGGATATTAGCTAATCTCCTTTCTCTGTATATTTTGAATTCTTGAAATTCTGCTGGAGGAAATTGCATTTGGGCCGAATGTAGAACTTCTTTAAGTGTACTTTTCTGCTAAAATGTATCATCAAAAAGATCATCTTCTCTAGAAAACACTTTTATTTTGACTGCAGTAGTGAAATTCTTAATGATATCATAAGGGTCGAATTGTCTTCCTGGAAATTTGAACAATCGTAGACATAACATGTTGTCTACTTCTTTGAATGCATGACCTAAATCAAATAGTGAAAGGGCCCCACAGACCACAGGAAATTGCACCCAAATGGCCTTCTTATTGTCCTTCAATTCTTTGCTCATACCTCCTACCTCACAGGTTTGGTATGCAATCTCTCGCGCCAGTAATTTATTAGGGACATATAAAGGTAGGACATGAGGGCAAGAAAGGCTTCCGAATACTCTAACATAGGTGAAAAAATATTCTCCAAACCATCTTGTGACAGGTAGTATATCGACCTCCGCTTCGGGAGAAAATCTTAGAGCGTCCTTATTATACAACATCTTGTATAGAGGTAGCATGACTCCATGACAAATCTTATAAAAATATGGAATGAACTTAGAATCCCATAATTCCTTGTGATAAACATGAATGGGTAAGGGGTCCTGAGTAGTCCATTTCCAACCCATTAGAGGAAACTTGGAAACATAATAGATTGCATCCATTACATAAGCAGATAAGTAGAAAGGAGGATAAATCCTCTGAGTAGTTCTTTTGGACTGGTAATTTAAGATGGTTGTGGCTAAATTGTCAGACAATATCTTAGCCCAATCCACAATAGTAGCATTAGTGGCAACATCTAATAATGGTAGCCATTCAGATGAAAATTTGTTGACGTCGGGTTTTCCAAAAAGTCTACAGAGCATAGCAGCAACAAAACAATACAGGGAGGCGAGAGAACCAGTACTGTACATACCGTGTTTATCCTTTTTTAGTCATTCATCCCTTCTCAACCAGTAATTGGTGCATTTTTCCAAATCTTCATTTTCCTTAGTGAACTTTTCCATGAACTATTTATTATAGGTCACCTATGGCTCTGGTAGATGGTACATGAGCCTCAGATCTTGTGAAGTGAACGAGCCAATAAGTCCTTGGATCTTAGTCTTAAACTGTCGATCTGTTATCTCAACACTATCTAGTACCCATTTGACCATGTCTGTGTATGGAATAACCTTGAGCCTCGCCACTATCTGGTGCAAGAACGAGCATGCTAGTTCTATAATTGATGCCTTAGATGACCTG
Source organism: Pinus tabuliformis (assembly GCA_031772625.1). Lineage (NCBI taxonomy): Eukaryota > Viridiplantae > Streptophyta > Pinopsida > Pinales > Pinaceae > Pinus > Pinus tabuliformis. Next base: position 487,163,755 of record CM062809.1, read on the forward strand.
CGTGAGTCTGCAGTGGCTGTAACTTCCATTACTCTGGGATTTTCTTCCTCGAGTAGACTGTACATGCCTTCCCAAGTAGTAACTCTGACATCTCTATGACAGGTGGTGTCTGTGTATAAGGGTGTCATTTCTTTATCTTCAAAACTCAGAACTTTTCCCTTCTTTCCCATAATATTCTGAACACTGCTATGTATACCTCTCTGCTCTTCGCTCCTGCAATTTAGAAATGAGGAAAGAGTAATGATAATAAAAAGGTGACGGGAAAGCTTTAAATTCTGAAATCATATAAAATATATCACCCTATGTGAAATGGCCCTTCGATTAGATCAAAACCATATTTCATTAATGATTACCAACTAACTCATTAAATTAACATTAATGCGCATTACTGGGCATCGGTTTATGGTAAAGCTTTTTCGAACGATGAGCCTTGCATATTTGCGATAAGGCGATTTTGTGATTTGCTTCGCAATATCGCAGATCGCGATATCACTGATCCGTTGCGTGTGACAATCATTTATTACCATATGTTGTATGCGCAATGTGATTTGCGAGACACCCCATCGCATATCGACGCTTTGAGGTATTTCACCTTAAGTGATATTTGAAGCACATGAAAGCTACTATGCGATGAATTTCTTTAGTATGTGATCTCGCATCACAATTTCACAATCTTAGGATTATGTTTATAGGAAATCATCTATTACCTTTTTGTGATACGACGCTTTTTATTGAGAGAACGATTTTGTTCGAACTTATCATAAAACTTAAGTCTTTTTAGATTTTTCAGGTATTCTTCTAAGTTTATGATAGTAAGATTTATTCAAAAAGGGAATACAAGTCTTAACTTTTATTTTTTTTATTTTTTGGATAAGGGTCCCCACTTATTTAGTATTAATGAGAAAACTAAATAAGAAGGGGGGTTGTTGCTGGCTGCAACAATTGGTGATTCACTTGGAAGAACCAGTTATCTTTGCCTTTATTTTGAATTTTCTAAACTTCCAAAATAGAAGGTTTTTTCGAGATTCAAACTTTATTATAGAAAGATAAAGTACACCATGCTTTCAGCTATTAAGGATAGTTTTTCTCTTCTATGTTAACTTTGGTTATTTACTTCCTAGAGCTAGTCATTGTAGTTGCATCAGCCACTACTTGGTTTATAAAGATAAAAACAAAGTCTTCTTTGTAAATCAATTTTAAATATGCTCGTTTGTCATCGGTAGAGCCTCTGTTGCCAGCAGGTGTTTATAGCCTCGACAGGGTTACCTGTTACCCAGCAATGATTTTGTATCCTACTTGGAGAAATATACGATTTTCGAAGGGAAATCCATATCCACACTTATTGCTTTTATTTTCTTTTAATCCTTAAAGAACAATGCCTTGGTTTGATAGCCAAATTATGATAGTGTCACTCACTTGATTTATAACTTTGCTGAACAAGCTGGCTCATGATGAGACTCCTTGTATTTTGATTGCAATAATCTCGAGTCATTGCCCTGTTGTGGTATGCAATTTTGGCAAAGTTAGAAAGCTATAATATCTATGTTCATGATAAGTCGACTCTTGATGAGACCTCTTATTCTTTAAGTTAAAGTGTATCATTGGATTATTCCTTGAAGCTCGTAATTCTGTAGGTCGGGAGGAAGTCATTGTCTCCATAAGAATACCTCTGGATGACAATGGTAGAGTTTTTTGGAAAGAGATTTTCTACAAATAAATTTTGTTTTGTTATTGATGCTTTTCATTTGACTGATATAAAAAAAATTCCCACTAAATGTCTTTTTTTATCAAAATTTACAAGGTTGAAACTAGTATCATTTTCAAGCTTATAGCCTTTGATTGTATCTTTCAATAATAATGACTAATTTTCTAAATCAGTCCTATTTATACAAGTGAAAAAACAAAATTTAAAAGAAATTCTAGTCTTTTTCGTGAATTCCAAATGTAACCATTTACAACTAGTTTTATTACCAAAATAAAGGAAAAGCTAATTTACAAAAATAGAAGAATGATCTCCTATGGAAAGTATATTTTGAGGATCTGCCTGTTAACAAGTAAATATTCTCTTTTTCCTGTTAAATCCTGTAACATAAAAGTAGATGGACCTATGATTTCTATGATTTGGAAAGGTCCAAGCCACATCCATTGAAATTCCGTATGTTTGCCCTTTTCCTCATGAGCCTTATCCCATTTTAAAACTAAATATCCAATCTGAATGTCTTTTCTGGATATCATTTTTGAATCAAAAGAAGCTTTTACTAATGCTTGGTGATGCGCATGACTTATTTTAGCCTACTCTCGTTGCTCTTCTAGCTTAAGGATTTGCAGCTACCTTAGTTGTAAGGAAGAAGTTGGTGTTTCGTCAATAAATTGAACTAAGGCCAACAAGGGAATCGCTAGACGAGTTGGATGGACCACTTCTTTCCCATAAAACAAATTAAGGGGAGAAGTACCAATGGAGGCTTTCTATGTTATTATAGTGTGCCCATAGAGCATATATTAAGGATTTGTGCCAATTCTTATGAGTTTGATCAATGATTCGCTTAATGATTCTGATTATGTTTTTATTTGTTGATTCAGCTAACCCATTCCCCTGTGGGTAATAATTGGTAGAGTATTTAAGCTTAAAACCTCTTTTGAGTGCAAATTCAGTCATAGCATTGCCAGAAAAATACGATGCATTATCAAACATTAAAGTGGAGGGTAAACCAAACTTGGTGATTATGAACTGATCTGTGAAATCAATGATGTGTTCAGCATTAGCTGTCTTGAGAGGAACTGCTTCTACCCATTTAGTAAAATAATCTGTAGCTGTAAGGATATACCTATGCTGTTTAGAAGAGTGAGGAACGATCTCACCTATTATATCCAATCCCCATTGATCAAAGGGTTGATTGATATTGACTGGTTGCAAAGGCAATGATGGTTTCTTTTGTCTCCCAACAGTATTTTGACAAACTTGAAATTTCCTTTTGTAGCTATGCGCATCTTTGGATGGTGTAGGCCAATAGTACCCTGCGCGCAAGATTTTATGTGTTGTAGTATCTCCAGCATAATGTCCACCTACTGGTCCATCATGGAGTTCCTACAACACCTTTTCAGGTTCAGTTTTCTCGAGACATCTAAGGAGAACATAATCATATTTCATCTGAAAAGGTACATCGTTTATGAGTTGATATTGCTTAGCCTTCAACCTTAGGGCTCTTTTCTTTGTATAATCTAGGTTTGAAGGAGAATATTCGTTCTTTAGATAAAATATGATATCAGCGTATAATGATTCAATATTGTTTAGGCTTACCTCATACATTTGTACTTCTGAAGACGGTATTTCAGAAATAAGAGATGCTCCAGCCAGCATTTTACAAAAGCCTTGACCTTTTACAATATTTGCTGGTTTAATTTCAACGTTGTATTCTTGTAAGGCAATAACCCAATTTGCTCTCTTTTCACCCACATCTTTCTGTACAAAGAGATTTCTTACCGCTGGAAATGGCACTGTGACTTTTGTATGGGTTTTAAGTAGGAAGGGTCTGAAATGTTTGATCGCTTTGAAAATAGCATCAGCTTGTTTCTCAACATCAGAATAATTTAATTTAACCCCTTGTAGATTTGAACTGAAAAAGGTAATTGGGACTTCCGCTTTATCTTGATTTTCTTGAGTGAGTATCGCAACATATGATCTATCAGAGGCAAATGTATACAAAATGAAAGGATCAGAGAAATTTGGAGTGGCTAAAGATGGGGCGTTTACAATCGCTTGTTTAATCAGATTGAATGCTTCATATTCTTCTTGGCCCCATTTAAAGATTGAATTCTTTTTAATCATTGCTTGTAAGGGAGATACGATCCTTGAAAAGTCTGGAATAAATCTCTTTACAAAATTAATCTGGCCAAGGAAGGATTGCATAGCTTTCTTATTGTGAGGCAAGGGTATTTCAGAAATCTCCTTGATTCTGTCGGGATCAATATGGATTCCAGATTTTGACACTATAAATCCAAGAATTTTTCCTTCACTTAATGCAAAAAAGGACTTTTTTGGATTAAGTGAAATTCCATACCTTTGGCAACGTTACAAGATCTATTTCAAATCTCTGAGATGATTACCTCATTTTTTGGAATATACAGTTATATCATCCAAGTATATTACTATTGATTTGTTTACTAATCCCTTAAATGTGATGTCCATGGCCCTTTGAAATGTGGCGCCAGCGTCGATCAGACCAAAAGGAATCTTTTGATATGCATAAGTACCCAATTTGGTTTTGAACATGGTCATTAATTGATCATCAGGGTGGACCAAAACTTGGTTGTAGTTGGAGAAACCATCCAAAAAGGACATTAATTCTGATCCTGCAACTGCTTATAATATTTGCTCCATGGGAGGCAAAGGAAAATTATCTTTTTGGCGGGCTTTGTTAAGATTTCGAAAGTCAATGCAAATTCTAATGTCTCCATTTTTCTTTCTAATGAGAACCATATTGGAAACCCATTTAGAATGTCGAACAGGAAAAATGATTTTGGTTTTCAATAATTTATTGAGTTCAGACTTAATCTGATTTTCCAAATTAGGATGAATCTTTCTCAGCTTTTGCTGGATAGGTTTTTCGTCATTTATCATTGGGATAGTATGCTGAATGATAGAAGTGTTGTATGTCTTAAGTTCATTATAGTTCCAGGCAAAGACACTTTTGTATTATAGCAGGAGACGAACGTATGCTAATCTTTCTTCAAGGGCTAGGCCAAGACCTAGATTGATATTTTGCGGCTTGGTATTAATTCGTAGATTTACTAATTCATAGTTCAGAGTTGAACTTTGAAGTTTCGAATTGGTAGATATTTTAAATCGGTCTTTCAAATCATATAGGTCTTCCAATTTGACTATTGATTTTGGCATAGCATTATTAGTGCTATCTTGTTTCAACTGTTTGTCATGTTTGTTTTCATCTATTATCTGATTAGTGTAAGATCCCTCTGATGTGAGGAAGCTTTTCAATATCAAGATCATCATTGAAAGTTATCCAATTGGTAATGTTATTAGGAATCGAGGGTCTAAAGATCAATTCAATTGAGAATCTATCCGGCTATAGTCTTTTGAGGGAATGAGCTTGGAAGCTATGTTTGCCAAGAGGTCAGCACTAGCATTTTGGAGTCTGGGAATTGATGAAATATTGAATGCTATAAAATGTTCAGTCAGATCTTGTACTAAAGATTGATAATGCTTTAAATGACCTAATAGACAATGTATAGTATTTCGTACCTGTCGAATTACAATTTCAAATCTCCAAAATCTTGTAGATACTTGATATCTAATCTAATTGCTTTGTATAATCCTTGGATTAAAGCTTCGTATTCTGCAGTATTATGGTGCAATCGAACTCGAGTCTACAAGTTAGCATAGTTTTGTTTCCCTCGGGACTAACTAATACACATCCTGCTTCTGCTCCATCATTAGACTTAGAACCGTCAAAAAATAACTTCCAAAATAAAGATTTATTTATAGGACTATCTATAAAATTAACACATTTAGAACTATTTGTTTGAGAAAAGTTTCCAACCTAGGATCTTCAACTATGATCAAATCATTACTGGAGATGAGATGAGGGCCTCTTAAGTCTTCCTTGATCCACAAGGGTTCATATACCTCTCTAGCCATGATTCTTTTGATCTCTTCAGTTCTCACCCCTTCATGGCTCAGCCACAAAGCAAAGGCCATCAGTTGCACATCTCCTAGCTATGAGTTGGGCTACCATATATTCATGTAAGTCAATATTATATTGTGCATGTAAAAATCGACCATTTTACCACTATCTTCAATGTTTCTCCTATCATAGAAATCAATGAATTTTCTATGGCCTTAGAGAGGAAGAGAGCCATGTTGAGCTAATGTCCCAATCTAGAATGTAAACATTAGTCCTTTGAGAAAAAAAATTTATTCTTTTGATGGATTCCTACAATGTATTACTTCCATGGAAAAATCAACCATGGTGGCAAGATGTTCCTCCTTCTCTTGTATTTGAGCCTTTAACATTTTGTTTTCATTATGTAGGTAAGTCCTTACATTGGCTTCTTTGAGTCTAAGGTCAACCATTTCTCCCCCCATATTTTACATTTTTTCCTCCATGATACCCACCTCTTCGAATCCTTTTGCTTTTGAAATCTGAATCCATATTTGGGTCCTACCCTTCTCATTTTCTAGTTCAAAGAAAATGTGTACTACAAAATGAATATGAATTATCTTCCCTACCTCGATCTAGGAATAGTAGGAGCCAAGGTTTGGTTGGGGATATGTCTCCTACAAGTCAGGATTTTGTTCATATATCCCCATAGTCCCTTCCTGTATTATTTTTTTCTTTTCCTATAGCTATACAATACCTTCCTGTAGCAATTTTGTTTCTTCCTGTGTACCCTTTCTCCCTTCTTATAGCTATGTAGACCCTTCTTATAGATTTTTTGTGCCTTCTTGTAGCTATTTAGATCCTACATGTAGATCTATAGGCCCCTCTTATATCTCTATAGAAATTCCTTGTAGCTTAATAGTCTATCTAGGAATATTGGTCAACATTGTATTTTTCCCTGTTGTGGGATTTGTCATTGCTTTCCCTTGATTTTTATGGAGAATACTTCCTTTTATTTCTTCATGTATATTTCCAATTCTTCCTACTGATGGTTGGTTGATGCTTCAATAGTGACGGGGTTGTAGAAGGTGGTTGATGTTTCCCTTGCCTTATCATGTTACTTTTCTTCTCGTAAAATACATGGAGGCTTTCATTGGCCTCCTTCCTTTTGGTTTATCTAGGGTACTTAATCCTTCCAACGTGGCAACAACTTCCTCCTCTAAGTTTCCCTTTAAAGTGTTTCCCTTTTCCTCCCTTCTCCTTATCTTTTGTGGCCTGGATGATTTTCCAGTCGCCTCTTGGGTGTCTTGTTTTTCTATTTCCATTAGAGTAGGCATGGATGGGTCTTCTTTAGGAAATTTTGTTCTTATTTCTAGCTTAGTTTCTGCCTCTGTCTCTTATTCTTCCTCCTCCACTTCTTCTTCTTCTTCTTCACCTTCAACTTCCTCTTCCTTAGATCCTCCCTCTATTGTTGCTTCTTCAAGTTCCAATTGAACTTGTTCTTGGATTTCTAGAGAGGCCTCCCTACCCATATCTAAAAATTCATCCCAAATCATAGGGTTTAGAAGACCTTCAAGCGTATCCATGACTATTAACTTTATTAGTCCATGGTGGGCCATGTATTGATGCTTCCCTCTTTTCACCTTCTAGCTCATTTCCTTGATTGACTGGAAGAGAAAGTGAGGGATTCTCAATCTTTCTTGGATAGGAAAATTTATTTGAAATCTAAGCTGATAGATCATCCTAAATGTGTATGCATAAAAAAAACTAAGTCTTCCTTCACATGATATATACTTTAATAGAAGGTATGTTACCTTGTCCTAATGATAGGTTAATATTTCCCTTCTTACTCCATACATGTCCTCAATGGGTTGTTCATATGGAAGGAAGAACTTCCTTTTTTTGTATGGCCTCAGTCCTTTCTTATTTGCTCCATCTCACCCCTAAGGGAAGTGTGGTCACTTTGTTGATGACTTCGTCATTAAAATGAATAGTGAGGACCCTTACTATGGGGACAAAATCATTATTTCCTTATGGTTGTGTCGGGAAATAAGAAAGGAAGAAATATTTTCTCTATGTTGATACTTACTTGTGATATTATTATGTTCTTATTAACTTTTTTGTGTTCTTCTTTTTAACTGAGGTCATCAAGAAATTACCAATAATCATAACATGAAGATCAATTACATGAGATGTAAGTGGATAGCTATGGAAAAACCATATCTAGGGGACAACCTAGTAAACAACTTTTCCTTTAATAGTTTCATGAGATGATCCAAGACTCCTTCACCTAGACACAGACTTCATCAAATAACCAAGACATCCTTCCCTTTCTTCTGTAGATGATAACCTTCTAGAAAAAAACTTTCACCTTGATGTAGCAGTGTACTTTTCACTTCCCCAGCAATAGAACTCCAACTCAACAGAACTTTGACCCAACAACAAAACTTTGACCTTCCCAGTAGTAGAACTTCGACCTTCCCAATAGTAGAAATTTGAACCATAAAATATAGGACTTCAACCTTCATAGAAATAGAATTTTGATCCAGTAAATAGGCCAATAAATCCACACGAATGAGAGAGATACAACCCAAAAACGTTGATCTAGAAATCCTTCTCTTTCTCTTGCAATGTTACACTTTTTTTCCTCCTCCTTATTTTATATCGAAGTTGTGTGATTTTCCTTCAAATGAATCGAATTTAACTATATATATAGCCTCTTATAGATTTTGAATTAACCTCATGTAGGTTGACTTGATCAGGTAAGGTCTGACTTGGTGTGGAGGTGACAAATGCCTTATTTTACTCAATAATAATTATTTTTACATGATTCAAAAGCCCAAGAAGGGTCTCATTAAATGGAAAATGACTCTAATGACTCAAGGAAAAACCTAAAATTCCTCAATGAGGAATTTGAACTAAAACATGATGACCCAAGCATGAAACCCATGCTTTAATGAGCCATAATAATAATAATAAAATTTCTTTTTATTTCTTTTAACAAATACATTACATTATGACTCAAATAAAATTTTGAAGACTGAACATAGTTACATTCTTCAACATTCCCTCTTAAATGGTAGGTATTCATACATACAAGTAAATGGAAGATCTAAAAAAACATGAACCATGAAGATTTTAGGCACTTACGGTGCCACGAACTAGATTCCCGACTAGGGAAATCTATCAGGGTGGGACTAAGATGTACTAAAGCTTTCAGCCTCTCTAGGTACCATTAGACTTACTTACTAACCATCAACCTAGGGAAATAGGTGCGTAACGCAAGGTCATATATCTATGACCAACACCACCCTCCCTAATTTGGGAACTAGACATCAAAACATATGTCGGCCAGATGTCCTCACAGGAATTTTACACACAATTTCTCAACACATCAAATCTCTCTTGATTGAAGAGATTGATAACCTTAAGCATGCTTTTCAAAACCTTTGAGAGATTTACCTGAACATTCACAACCCCAATCTGTAATAACCTTTCAAATACTCATGAGTAAACACAAACCTTCAGGCTCTTCAAACATCCTGGTGTTTCTTCACAATTTATCATAGTAGGACTTAGAGGCTTTCCAAACAAATCATGATAGAAAATTCCTCAATCATACAACCTGCTTTCCTACATCACGTGCAACAACATATTCTACAGCCAGATTCTAATTTCCTTCTTTCAACAACACCTTATAATTCATTTTCCAATTTCTTCTTCAAGGTATCCATCGTGACTATAATATGCCCTCCCTCTTAACTTTGGGAGTTATACTCTTTCGTTTATCCACGGTCCCTCTTAACTTAGGGAGATAAAATTCTTTCTATGACATTAGAGAATATTTCGTGGCTTCCATCCTTCTTATCAGAGTCATCTTTATCATCATTATTCATATAACTTCCTTCCTCATGCTTATCAATCAAATCAACTTTACTTACGAATATCTTTAGCATCTTGGAGATTATGCACTTGCAAAACTTAAATAGAAAGTACAACCAAATAAATATATAAAAGCTTGAACTTAACTATACCATAATCATACAATAATGGAAGCATTATACTTTAGACATAAAATACCTATTCTTAGTTAGGTTCATAATCAACAAGAGACACATACTTTTAAGCTTCAACTTTTTGCTTAGGTTGGGTTATAACCCTAGATTACATCAATAACTCAATCAAGATATCTATCTCATTATATCTAGGGCCTCAATATTTCTTCCGGATATATGACATGATCTACTATAATATATTGCAAACCCTAGAAGCAATTCAAATATGTACACTTACAATGAATCTAACAAATTTAGAATTCATATGTTAGACTTCCACTAGGATTTAATGCAAACCCTATATTCCATACATGAGACACTAAGATTCAACAATAAAAATTAATCACACCAAAATTTAAGGTTTCGAAAATATGACCAACCTTCTTGTAAACCCTATATTTTATCATCACATTTGAAACAATATCATCACATCATATCCTAGAATGTCAACATTTGACTAGGGCTTAGTTACAAACCCAAGAACTTATGAACATCAACAATTAGGCTAGAACATATATCTATTATTTCATAAGCATGCACAAACGTATCAATATCCATTAGGTAATCCCAAGACACAAATATGAATTCATTTAAAATCATACATATAATAATCTTGATTAGGCTAGGGTTTTGATTAGACGGGAAAACACACACCTAGGGTTTCATTCCTAGGAGATTAATTTCGATATATAAGGGTTTTTATCATAAAACTTAATTTAAAAAAACATCAAGGTCTATGAATACATTACCATCCAACCCTAAAAGACTAGGATTTCCATGACAAAATTCAAGACACAAACATGACATTACCATCAAAACCCTAAACAACAAAAGAATACTATTTTCTATATTTCATCAGTAACCCTAAGTAGAGTAGGGTTTTCACAATATCATTTACATCCCCTTAGGTTAGGGTTTTACAGAGAACCTTTTAGGTTCCAAAAACATGATGTTTTAATGACGTTAGATTCAATAGAATGATTAATCACCCAAACAAGAATATCTATGATTCAAAGGTCCTAGACATAACACTTGTTAGTAATGTCAAGTATATTTAAATGTATATACATTTATAATGAAGAGGAAAAGAAATTATGATCTAAAACATAACTTTGAGTTGTTTTCTAGATAAACCTTATAGGACATCAATTCCAATGCTTTTTCTTGTGATATTTTCTCCATAGCTCTTGAGCATATCAGCAAGATTTTCCTAAACAAGGAAAATATAAAAGAAATGTTATTAGAATCTAGTATAAACACATCTAGATAGCAAAAGGAAAACCAAATATGAAAGATAATACAAGGAGTAAGATAATTATCTTTGCAAAAATGGTGAGGGATCCCTCTTAATCCAATCTCGAGGGATACCTATAACTTTAACAAACAATTCAACAATGTTTTTCCAAAGCATGTTAAACCTATACATACTAAAAATAAAAATACAAAACAATTCAAAAACTTAGAGTAGAGGGACTTAGTAGTATAAGTCCTTTATTTACAATTCTTTGGTTTTTTTTCTTCTTTGGAGATCCTTCTTCGGAAACATTTTCTTGATCCTTATTTCTTTTTATATTCATCTAAGTCTCAGGACAATTGCTTTTACAGTGGCCCATCTTGAGAAAACTGTAGCATCCAATTTTGGATTGGTCTACCTTCCTTCTAGGCCCTTTTAGACTTCTTGAAGATTCCATTATTCTTGTGATGAGAAGAATAAGAATTTGAAACTTTCTCCTCTTCATTATCTCTATTTCTTACTATTAAATTCAGACTTCTTTCCATAATTGTTCGAATGTAAGAGTTTCCTTCCAAGTATTGAGACCTGATGAAAAGGAAATCCAAGATGTTGGCCATCCTATAAGTGCAGTGATTACAAGCTTCTTTTCATGTACTATCTCATCATTTTCCTATAGTTCATCTATGATTCCAATATTCTTACAAAGAAGGATGACATAGTGTCTTCCTTTGTCATCTTTATGGTTCTTAGTTCATTTCTAAGACTTGCAATTTGATCAATGTTTTTTATTGTAAATAATTTGGATAGTTCCTCATAAATCTATTGAGAAGAATCTATGTTGGATATATATGGGATGAGGTTATCCTTTATTCCATCCACCATTAGTGTCGTGGCCAATATATTTGTTTCTCTACACTTTTCCTTTTCTACATCACTTGACTCATTTGTAGAATTCTTTACTTTTCCTTTGACTAAATCCAATACTTTATTCTTCTCGAGGTTGAGATATATCCTCTTTTTCCATGCCCTATAATTCGATGCTCCTTCTAATTTGTTTTCTCCCTTCATTGAGTTAGAAATTGTTCTTGAAAATAGTAGGCTTGACTTCTTATATGATCCTTTTCCTTGATGACACTTATTCAAACTTATTAGAGCTCCTTATTATTCTTTCAATACATATCCAGGATGCCTTTTTCCTTCTTCTTCACCTTAGCTCTGATACCATGTTGGAAAATCAGAAATGCAAAAACAAAAATTCTATGTTGATAATTACTTGTGATAGTCTAATGTTGCTATTAACTTTCTTGTGTTCTTATTTTTAACTTATTTCATCAAGAAATTAACAATAACCATAACACGAAGATCAAAGACACCCAATGTAGGTAAACAACTAAGAAAAAACCCCTATCTAAGGGAAAACCCAAACAACAACTCTTCCTTTAATAGTTTCACGAGATGATCCAAGACTCCTTGACCTAGACATAGACTTCCTCCAATCACCAAGTCATCCCCTACTTTCTTCTATAGATGATAACCTTCCAGCAATAACTTCTACCTTGATGCAGTAGCATACTTTTGACTCACCCGACAATAGAACTTCGACCCAGTAGTACTTTGACCCAACAGCAGAACTTTGACCTTCCTAGCAGTAAAACTTCGACCTTCCCAACAGTAGAAATTTGACCCAGCAAATCTAGAATTTTGACCTTCCCAGCAGTAGAATTTTGATCCAATAAATAGCCTAGTAAATCCACACGAATGAGAGAGATACAAACCAGAAAGTTCGATCTAGAAATCCTTCTCCTTCTCCAATTTCACAATTTTTACACTCCTCCTATTTTATATAGAACTTCTGTGAGTGTGTCCTTCAAATGAATCAAATTGCACTGTATATATAGCATCGTCGAGAGTTCGAATCACCCTCATGTTGCCCAACTTCATCAAGCAAGGTCCGACTTTCTATGGAGGTGAAAAATGACTTATTTTACTCAATAATAGTTCTTTTTACATGATTCAAAAGCCCAATAAGGGTCTCATTAAATGGAAAATGACTCTAATGACTCAAGACAAAACCTAGAAGTCCTCAATGGGGAATTTGAACTAAAAGATGATGACCCAAGCATGAAACCCATGCTTTAATAAGTCATAGTAATAATAATAAAATTTCCTTTTCATTCTTTTAATAAATACATTTCATTATGACTCAAATACAATTATGAAGACCGAACCTAGTTACATTCTTCAATAGGTTGGAGGTTCAAAGAAAATTCTCTAGTGACCTCATCATTGAAACCCCTGAATATTTCAAAGAATCTTAGCCACTGATGATTGGAAAAAAGATCCCTCGCGTTAGTATGCTAATGAATTCTATAGGGATGTGTGCACTCCCTATGGTTGAATACACCCAACATGTCCTCAATAAATATTTTTCCAAAGTAGGACAAGCAGTTTCCCTCTCTTTGCTATAGGTTTCTAAAATAGTTTGTGCAATTTGGGTTATTGAGGTTGAAATAAAGTGAAATTTTTTCTTAGAATTCCTAAGAGAGGGAATAATTCATAATGAAACTAAAAAAAATCATTTATTTTTCTTATCATGTTTATTTCAGAAACACTAACACTTCACTTTCCTTCATGCTCGAAATTATAGCAATCAAAAATATTGGATATGCCTCTAAAAATTTGAAGGGTTTTGCAAGATTATTTACATCAAAAGGTGACAAGGAGATTTTATTTGAATCCTAGGGTTTTAATGGAAACAATTCCTAGAATTGGACCTCCTGTAGCTCCCTAGAACTTTCCTATAGCACCCTGGAACTCTCATATAACACCATTTAATTCTCTTGGTTTAACAATATACAGGTCCTACAACTTTCCTATAGTAATTTGTGAAAGTGATGGTTTGGGTATATCGTCCTTCAATGGTAGTTGTAGGCCTCCCTTGGATTTAAAATACCTTTTTTTTATGAAAAATGAGGCATTGGCGCCTGAATTATGTGATTGGTGGTTGAGTAGATGGGCTCAATGCACTGTGTGAGTTGGCCCCCACCTACCACCTTCACATACCAAACCATGTGATTAGTAGGCATGTTGGCTCACTCCTTGGAGTCATCACCTTTTCTCATTCCTTTTCCTCTGTGTGTGATTAATGTAGGAGATGATTGCATTTCACTACCAAAGGTGGCCGAGACTACTAAACCAAACTTAGCCCATAAAACCTCTTCTTTTATGCACTAATAATACTTGTTTAGCTAATATGCATTTGTGAGAAAGGTTTAGGGAATTTCATTCCTAAGCCTTACCTAACTTTTCTCTTGTAAGTGGTGTTGTAGCTAGCATATTGATTGCTTGGAGCTTGCATTAGGTTGTTGAAGCATTGATGTCACTGTTGAAATTCCCTCTCAGGTGAAATTTCAAAACTTTAGTAATCCTTTTATTGGATTTGAGATTTTTTTTGTAGTGTTCATTACTAATGGAACTCCCTTGATTCATGTTATCGGAGTACATGTACCAAAACTGATTTTAAGGTGATGGTTTTGATTGATCAAGGGTATTGTAGAAATCTATGGGGAATCTTATAGTTTCTTAGGTCTGTTGTTGGAGTCTCCTGAAGCTTTTTGCAATTCAATAGTCTTAGTCTAGTGCTTGAAGTTTGATCTTGTAGGGCTTTTGTATGTTACTACAGGTTTGTGTGTCTTCTTATAATAGCCACATAGACCATTTAAGATCATAATTTTCTTTGAGTTTTTCTTCCAAAAATCCTAATAATTCATGGGGAGGCTAGTAATGGTGGATGGAGAGTCTCTCTATGATGGAAATGGATGGAGAAAAGGTGAATGATCAATTTTTTAATGGTTGCTGAGTGTGATAGAGGTGATAAAAGTAAAGAATGATAGAGTGGATGGGAGATATGACTCTCATGATCTCCCTCCCTTGTCTTTAAGTGAAAATATTCTATTCTTCTCCCTCTTTATATACTTATTAGCTTCCTATAGCAATATAGAAAATTTCATGTACAATTTCAAGATACTGACATAATCGAGTGAGGGGGTAGGTAATGATATGGAGGACCATGAAGGGATCATAAATGGGTAGAATGGACATAGAGGGTTGGCTAAAAGTGTTTGAAGATGAATTTTGATGTTGAATTTATTTGATTGTCCTGACCTTCTTTGAATGTTGTTGGAATATTGTTGCACCTGCAAGAGTGTTAGAATTGATGATGGAAGGATTCCTTTTCACTTTATTTTTTTTCTCTTGTTCTTTATTTCTTTTTCTCTTTTTGATTTTTTCATGAGATATATAACATACCTCAAAGGAGGTTTTCAACCTACTAGGCCTACCCTAGGTGCCTCAATTGAGATTTTCACCTGGGGCTCTTTTTATTTTCCTTTCTCTTTTCTTTGTTTTTTCTAGGGTCTTTTGTTGCCTCATGGAGGTTTTTAGCACAAGATCTTGCCTCAAGTGCCTCATGTAGCTTTTAACTTGGGGATTTTTCTTCTTTTTTCTTTCTTTTTCCATTTTCTGTGTTTTTACTTTTATTTTTTTACTTTCTTCTCTCTTCATCAGGGGATAAATGGATTTGTACCTTTAATGCTCTCAATCACATTTATTTCTCTACTTATTGAACTCGTGACTCAACCTTTGATAGGGGCTTCTTGTAAAATTCAACCTATAATCATTGACCAGAATTTGTATCTTCTCCTCATCAATTGTTCATATTTAAACAAAGCTATTGTCATGGAATTTCTCCACTAGGTAAGCACCCAACCATATGGTCATATGTTCCCCTTGAAGTCCTTGAATATGGAGTGGTATAAGAGGGCCCAATCACCCACTTGGAAGGTTCTTTCCTTGATGTTCATTTCATGATGAATCTTTCTCTATAATTGATCCACTTTAGTATGTATAAGAGCCTATAGCTGAAGTTCATTAAGGGGATTCAGTTGTTGTAACCTCTCTTCCTAAGCTCCTTTTATGTCTAGATCAAGTTGTGTTTCCATTCTCAAGGTTTTGTATTCAAATTCAATAGAAAGTAGTGCTTTCTTACTCTAAACTAGCTCAAAGGGGGTAAAACCAGTGGTGTTCTTCCATGCAGTATTGTAGGCCCAAATGGGCTCCATAAGCATAGCTGCCCAATCCTTCTTGTTGTTTCTAATAACCTTAGTCAAGATTCCTTCTAGTGCTCTACTGTTCACTTCTACTTTCCCATTTTCTTTATGGTGATATGGGGTGATTTCCTATGCTTGATGTTATTTTGCTTCATTACCCCCTCTATCAAGTTGGAAGTGAATTGAGTTCCCTAGTCAGTGACTAGTTCTCTTAGGAAACAAAATTTTTAAAATATGTTCTCCCTTAAGAACTCTTCCACATTTTGTTTTGTTGCTACTTTGATTTCCTTTACTTTAACACATTTAGTTAGATAATATGTGCATATAATGATATACCTCTTCTATCCAAATGGAGGGTCAATAGGCCCAATCAAATCCATGCCCCACTTCTCAAATGGCTCAAGATTCACTTAAGTTTGTAGTGGCATCTCATCCCTTTATGTGGGCTTCCCATCCTCTCGAACTCATTACATCAAGAAGTGTAGTTCTTGGCATCTTGGTGTAGGGTAGGCTAATAGTAACCTACTTGAATAATCTTGAAGGTTTTCCTCTTCGAAGTAAAATGGCCTACATAGGATCCATCATGGCATGCAAAGAGGATATCAAAGACTTCAACTTCCTTTACAAATTTTCACAAATTCTTATCTGGCCCCAATCTAAAAAGGTTTCCCCCAATCCAAGTGTAAGGACCACTCTTCTTAGAAAATTTTCTCTTGTCCTTGCATGATCCGAATTGGATCAATAGAAAGACTGTCGAGAACCATGACTGAATCAGGTCAAACAAATCTCTAAAGAAATCCAAAACAGTATCAAAAACACCTTGAACTAGTGGCCATGGCAGCCGACGTGGAACGATGAGGACCTCGGTCAAAGCGAGCTGACCGAGGCCCATGAAGACTGCGCAGGAGGCCAAAGTAGCCCCTGGCAGCCCCGGAATAGGAAAAGGATGAGGTTTTTGATGTGCGATTAGTGCTTCACATCGCTAGGTGAATAGGGCCTTGAAGGGGAAGCCCGAGCACTTGGTCACAACAGGAGCTAGGAAACTGCGGGCAGAAAAAGCGAAAAATGCTAATGTACGAAGGCGAGACCAGTGCACTAGAAAACTAGCAGTATTGATCAAGGCACCCTTGAACAGTAAGATGCTTTGGATAGGAGCGGAGCGATTCCATACACTGATCGACACATGGCAGGCGAAGGTGAGAGAAAACTATCGTTCATCATGCGCTATCGGTCGAGCAAGTCAACCGCGCGAAACATGTGTATGGTGTCAGATCTAGAGGGCCCAAATCAGGCAGTTGAGATCACGCTCGATGGAAAGAAGCAGAATTGACAAGGAATTAAACTGCGTTCTAAAGAGATTTGGAATCCGTTTGACCACCACGGTGGAGGAAGAATGCATCCATGGCATAACTGGAGAAAAAAACCGATGAAGCATGCTGGTGCCATTTAGAGGAGGACAAGTGGCCATTCCCTGAGCGTTCATGATGACGCTGAACACAGGGAAGTCCAAGTGTAGCTGCAGAAGGTGAATTGGCATAGGTGAAAGAGGAATCGAACAAGCATAGGGATTGAATGGCTAAAGCCATGAACCAAGATAGTCGAATGAGTGAGTAATTGGAGTAAGAGTTTAGAAGAGTCCAAGTGAGTAAGAGAGATAAGAACAGTGAACCTTGAGAAGAGGACTGAACATAGAGAATAGTAAAGCCAAGTAGAATAGACAGAGGGCTGAGCTGACCATAGGCAGTGTCGAGCACCAGAGAGCTTGAAAATTCAAGCCTTCCCATAGAGGAATTTGTCCAAACTAAACATCACATTTGGCTCTTTCAACTGTAGACCATGAGGTCACAGAGCTGGTAGGAAGAAGGAGAGTCTGTGTACTCCAAGTGGCTTGGGGAATCCAAGAACCACCTTACCAAGCAAGATCTACTTTAGGAGAACTCATATTGAGTCCTTGTATTGTAATTTCTCTGATTAAAGACACAATAAAACAAGGCCACCACTGAAAGCCGGACCGGAGAAGTAGCCCTAGAGAATAGGGTGAACTCCTTATTAAAATTGTTTGTGTCTTTTTGTTGCTTACTGTATTTCTCTGTTGTCTTTCCATTTTATTGTTTGTGTATTGGCAATCTGATCGATCCGTTGTTTCAATAACACAAAACACACACCAGCACACGAGTCTGTAATACCCTAGTTTAATAAATCTTCAACGGATGTCACTCATACGGTGAATATCAAATGAAGTGGTATTAAAGCCTCAAGGTTGTAAGGTTAGACAAGCTTGTGTTGGTATAGTTGTGAATGCTCACAAGATCAAAGCTCAAATTATGAGGAGTGTTGGTGGAAACTAATCCTAAAATTGGGAGAGTCTATCCTCGAAAGACCATGTCAGAAGAAAGTTCTATGGGGCCAGACCCTCAATTCATAGAGAGTTTCCTAGCTATAAAGTCCATGGTTGAAGAAATGTACAAAGACTTTAGAAAGAAAAAGGTGAAGATGCATCAAGCTCTAAGCAAGAGAAAGAAGAAGATGAGTCTCACTTCCATGACAACTCCAAAGGAAAGGGGAAAGAGGAAAAATTTCTCACAACTCCTAATAGCCCTGTACATAATAAGAAAGCATCTTTGATTAAGTTAGATGTTAAATTTGATTTTCCTATATATGATGGAGAGCTAAATGTTGAGAAATTGGACAATTGGATTAGACAAATTGATGTGTATTACAGGGTATAGAACATAAACTCAGACAAGAGTAAGATTCAACTGGAAAGCCTATGCCTAGGAGGCACTGCCTTGGTTTGGTGGGAAGGTAGAATCCAAGCTGATATGAAGGGACATGGTAAGATCATCTCTGTCTAGAGTGATTTTGTTTCTGCGATCAAAAGGCAGTTCTATCCATTAGCCTACATGCAGCAGGCCATGATGACTTGGAAAACTCTTCGGCAATTGAAAGGGAAAAGTGTGCAAGGGTATACTGAAGAGTTCAGAAAGAGAGCATTGAAATTGGGTATCTCACTAGACTCACCAGAGACTCTTTTGAAGTACATTGGTCATCTACACAATTACATGAGGCATACCATCCTCATGTTTAATCCCACTCGTACAAATGAGGTATCTGTACAAGCTACTCATCTAGAAGCTAGAGGAAAGAATGGCAATCTAGAAGTTGGGGGACCATCCCAACCCACTATAAGCAAGAGCAAGGAGAAAAGAAAACAAAAGTGGAAAGCAAGGAAGGCTAACACTGCACAGAAAGCCAAAGCTTCATGCACTCACTGTAAAAATGAGGGGCATGATGATGAGCATTGTTGGATTCTGCATCTAGAGGTGAGACCTAAGAAGTCTGAGGGCAAGAAGAAGAAGAAAACTACAGCTATTCAGAGAGATTTGGGGTCAGACTCGGGAGATGAAACAACTATAGCAGCCACAGGTATAAGAGGTAAGAGTTATGAAGCATCTACTAGTAATTCTGCTCAATCTGTTATTGATGAAGAAAATGAGAGAAAAAGACATGAGCTTTTCCATATTCGAGTTATTTCCAAAAATCAAAAGATTGATAGTTTGTTTGAAAGTGGCTCTCAAGTAAATTTGATTTCTGAAGCAATTGTAAAGAAATTGGGATTAGCAAATACACCTCACAAGAAACCATACCCATTAGGATGGTTGAATGATAAAGCACAACTACAAGTGACTAGACAGTGCAAACTCCAGTTTTCTTTTGGGTCAACATTTGTAGATGAGGTTGAGTTAGACATAATTCCTTTGGATATATGTGGAATTGTTTTAGGAAGTCCTTACTTGTATGATAGAAAGGCTATTTTCTATAGAGCTGAGAACAAGTATCTATTGGTCAAAGATGGAATCAAATACTTTGTAAGAGCTCATAAACTCAAGAATAATTATACTCTCATAAACTCAGGACAGATAAAAAGAATGATTAATTCATGCAAACAATTCTTACTGATGGTTGTAAACGAAAAGAGACCTAATAAAACTAATGTATTTGAGGGCTATAATGCTAAACAACAAGCTAATATAGAGAAGGTTGTTTCAAAGTATGATGTCTTGTTTCAAGAACCTAAAGGTCTGCCACCCAAAAAGGGAATAGTACATGATATTCTTTTGCAACAAGATGTTCCATTGCCTAACATTGGGATTTACAAGTTGTCTGCTTTAGAGAATGCTAAAATCAAGAAGTAGGTGCAGGAGTTGCTCAAGAAGGGCTTCATCAAGCCTAGCACATCACCATGTGGGTCACCAATCGTTTTGGTGAGAAAGAAAGATGGCTCGTGGAGAATGTGCATAGATTATTGAGCACTGAATAAGATAACAATCAAGAATCATTATCCCCTTCCTCACATAGATGATATTTTAGATCAATTGAAAGAAGTTGTTTATTTCACCAAGCTGGATTTGCACAATGGATACCATCAGGTCAGAGTTGCAGAGCAAGATGCATGGAAGACTACTTTCAAAACAAAGCAGGGATTGTATGAATGGCTAGTTATGCCTTTTGGCTTAACTAATGCTCTTGCTACTTTCATGAGATTAATGAATGATGTACTCAGACCTTTTCTTGATGATTTTGTTATTGTGTATCTGGATGACATTTTGATTTTTAGTAAAATGTGGGAAGAACATTTAAAGCATATTAAGCAGACATTAGATGTTTTGAAAAGAGAAAAACTTTATGTTAAACTCTCAAAATGTGAATTTGGCAAAACATCTCTAAACTACTTGGGTCATATAGTAGGGGGAGCTGAATTGAAAATAGATCCCTCAAAGGTGGAAGCCATTTCGAACTGGCCTAAACCCAGGTCTGCTACAGAATTGAGAAGCTTCCTAGGAGTCACACAATATTGGAGGAAGTTCATTTCTAACTTCTCCTCGATTGCAGCTCCCTTACATGCTTTAACAGGATTGAATAAGGTGTTTCAGTGGGGAGGCAAACATCAGAAAACCTTTGACACCTTAAAAGAGAAAATATGTACAACACATGTATTAGCACTCCCATATTTACAAAGACCATTTGAGATCCAAATTGATGCCAGTGACTATGCCATGGGAGCAATGTTGACACAGCATGGCAAACCCATATGTTATCATTCTGAGACTTTTAATCGTGCAGTAGTTAACTATCCTACATATGATAAAGAATTGTATGCATTAGTTCAGAGTGTGAAAAAGTGGAAACATTATTCAATGGGCAAAGAGACAGTAATACAATTTGATCATAAGCCACTTCGATGTCTAGACTCCCAAACTAAGTTGCAGCAATCAAGACATTACAGATGGATGGGTTTTCTACAACAGTTTCACTTAGTCATTAGATATAAAAAGGGCATACATACAAGGTTGCAGACATGTTATCTAGACCCATTATAAATGCATCTACCATACTTAAGCATAATTCTATTTTACATGAAAGCTACATAGAACAATATGCTCAGGATATGGATTTTAAAGATGTATATGCAACTTTGAGTCAAGGCAAAAGAGTAGAAGAATTGGACTATCACATAAGGGACTCACTCTTATATCATTGTGGGAAACGCTGCATTCCACAAGCTGAGAGGATAAAGATAATTAGGGAAGGACATACTTCTCTGATATCAAGTCACTTTGGGGTAAGCAAAACAGTTGCACAGCTGCAAAGATTCTACTATTGGCCGAAAATGAATGAGACAGTTTCTAGATATGTAAGAGGGTGTGCCATGTGTGCTAAAAGCAATCCTAGCAATAGAAAACTAGGCTTGTACACTCCATTGCTAGTTCCTTCTCACCCTTGGGAAAGTGTTTCCATGGATTTTGTTGGAGGACTGCCTAAATATAGGAAAGGCCATGATTATCTATATGTTGTCGTGGATAGGTTCAGCAAAATGTGTATTTTGATACCTTGTACTAAACATATCATAGCTGAGCAGACTGCAAAATTGTTCTTTGAAAATGTATGGGTTCATTTTGGATTACCCACTTCCATTGTAACTGATCGAGACACCTGATTTGTGGGGAATTTTTGGTCTAGTCTGTGGGAACTGATGGAGACCAAGTTAAAGAAAAGCACAACTTTTCATCCACAAATAGATGGCCAGACAGAAGTAGTAAACAGTACTGTGATCCAGTTACTAAGAGGATATTGCAGTAAACATGCTAAGCTTTGGGATGAACACTTGTGTTATGTGCAGCATGCTTACAACAGATCCAAACACTCTTTTACATAGAAATCTCCTTTTGAGACCTGCTTTGGTTTCACACCAAGGTCTCCTTTGGATTTTGTCTTTGGTAAAGATACCATGGTTGATGGACACAGTGATGTGGACAAGGAAACTAGGTTCATTGAACAGATCCAGGAGATCCACCAGGCAGTATAGGAACATCTGGAAAAGAGCCAGGATAAGTATAAGGCTAGGCATGATAAGCATCGGATGGAGCATAGTTTTCAAGTTGGAGACCAAGTCTGGCTGTATATCAACAAAGAATGGATGCAAGGTGAAAGTAAAAAGCTAAAGCCTATCAGGTATGGACCTTTTAGGATACTTGAGAAAATTGGTGAAAATGCATTTCACCTTGATCTACCAGCTTACATGCACATCTACTCAGTCGTACATGTAGATTGTTTGAGATTGTTTGAACCTTCAATGATTGAGGACCCTGAAGAGCAAAGTCAATTGCCTTCTATTGATGACCTGCTACCTGAATACCTCAATGAGTTACAGGAAGACATAGTGTTGGACAGAACGTGAGGAAAACGCATAGGGGAGAAGTTGAGTACCTCAGAATTGGGCTCAAAGGTTCAAAGCCGAGCAGCGCAAAGTGGATTGAGATTTGACAAGTGAAGAAACAATATACTCACTTAGTCAATGCTTGAAAACCAACTTTTGGTGTTCCAAAAGCATTTTCAGTGGGGAGGCCATGATATGAATTGGATCCATAGAAAGACTGTCGAGAACCATGACTGAATTAGGTTGAAAAAATCTCTAAAGAAATCCAAAATAGTATCAAAAACAGCCTGAAGCAGTGGCCAACGAAGCCGACATGGAACAACGAGGACCTCGGTCAAAGCGCGTTGACTAAGGCCCATGGAGACCGCGCAGGAGGCCAAAGTAGCCCCTGGGAGCACTAGAATGGGAAAAGGATGAGGCGCTAATCACACATCGCTAGGCGAACAGGGCCCTGAAGGGCAAGCCCGAGCACTCGGTCACATTGGGAACCAGGAAACTGATGGCAGAAAAGGCGAAAAACGCTAACATACAAACGCAGGACCCGCGCACTAGAAAACCAACGGTATTGATTGGGATGCCCTTGAATGGTAAGAGGTTTTGGATAGGAGCAGAGCGATTCCATACACCGATCGATGCGTGGCAGGTGTAGGTGAGAGAAAACTGCTATTGATCACGCGCTATCAGTCGAGCAAGTCAACCGCGTGAAACGTGCGTATGGCGTCGGAACTAGAGGGCCCAGATCTGATGGCTGAGATCACACCTGATGGAGAGAAGTGGAATCGATAGGGAATTAAGCCATGTTCTAAAGAGATTTGGAATTCGTTTGACCACCACAGTGGAGGAAGAATGCATCCACAGCGTAATTGAAGAAACGAACCAATGAAGCACGGTGGTGCCATTTAGAGGAGGACAAGTGGCCACTCCCTGAGCATTCATGACGACGCTGAACACAGGGAACACCAAGTGCAGCTACAGAAGGTGAATCGACATAGGCAAAAGAGGAACCGAACAGACATAGGGATCAAATGGCTAAAGCCATGAATAGAGACAGTCGAATGAGTGAGTAATTGGAGTCAGAGTTGAGAAGAGTCCAAGTGACCAAGAGAGACAGGAACAGTGAACCCTGAGAGGAGGACTCAACACAGAGAAAAGTAAAGCCAAGCAGAAGAGATAGAGGGCCGAGCTGAACATAGGCAGCGTCGAGCACTAGAGAGCTTGAAGATTCAAACCTTCACATAGAAGAATCTGTTCGGACTGAGCATCACATTTGGCTCTTTCCACTGTAGACCAAGAGGTCACAGAGCAGGTAGGAAGAAGGAGAGTTTGTGTACTCCAAGTGGCTTGGGGAATCCAAGAACCACCCTGCCAAGCAAAATCTGCTTCAGGAGAACTCATATTGAGTCCTGTTATGGCCAGCAACAACCCTCCTTCTTATTTAGTTTTCTCAATAATACTAAATAAGTGGGGACCCTTATCCAAAAAAATTTTAAAAATAGATCAGGACTTGTATTCCCTTTTTGAATAAATCTTACTATCATAAACTTAGGAGAATACCCAAAAAATCTAAAAAGACTTAAGTTTTATGATAAGTTCGAACAAAACCGTTCTCTCAATAAAAAGCGTCACATTGCAAAAAGGTAATAGATGCTTTCCTATAAACAGAATCCTAATATTGCAAAATCGCAATGCGAGATCACATACTAAAGAAATTCATCACATCGCAGTTTTCATGTGCTTCTAATGTTACTTAAGGTGAAATACCTCAAACCACCGATGTGTGATGGCATGTCTCGCAAATCGCATTGCGTAGAAAACATATGGTAATAAATGATTGTCACACTCAACAGATCAGTGATATCATGATCTGCGATATTGCGAAGAAAATTGCAAATTTTCTTTATTGCAGATTTGCAAGGCTCATCGTTCGAAAAAGCTTTTCCATAAACCGATGCCCAGTAATGTGCATTAATGTTAATTTAATGAGTTATTTGGTAATCATTAATGAAATATGGTTTTGATCTGATCGAAGGGCCATTTCACGTAGCGTGATATATTTTATATGATTTCGGCATTTAAAGCTTTCCCATCACCTTTTTCTTATCATTATTCTTTCCTCTTTTGTAAATTGTAGGAGCAAAGAGCAGAGAGGTAGACATAGCAGTGTTCAGAATATTATGGGAAAGAAGGGAAAAGTTCTAAGTTCTGAAGATAAAGAATTGACACCCTTATACATAGACACCACCTGTAATAGAGATGTTGGCATTACTACTTGGGAATGCATGCACAGTCTACTCGAGGAAGAAAATCCCAGAGTAATGGAAGACAACCACTGCAGACTCACACGGGTCATCTAAGGCATCAATTACAAAACTAGCATGCTCGTTCTTGCACCGGATAGTAGCAAGGCCCAAGATTCTTCAATACATAGACATGGTCAAATGGGTACTAGATAGTGCTGAGATAACAAACCGACAGTTTAAGACTAAGAGCCAAGGACTTATTGGCTCGTTCACTTCACAAGATCTGAGGCTCATGTACCATCTACCAGAGCCACAGGTGACCTATAATAAACAGTTCATGGAAAATTTCGCTAAAGAAAATGAATATTTGGCAGAATGCACCAAGGACTGGTCGAGAAGGGACGAACCACTAAAAAAGGATAAACACGGTATGTACAGTACTGGTTCTCTCGCCTCCCCGTATTGTTTTGCTGCTGCTATGCTCTGTAGACTTTTTGGAAAACCCGACGTCAACAAATTTTCATCTGAATGGCTACCATTATTAGATGCTGCCACTAATGCTACTATTGTGGATTGGGCTAAGATATTGTTTGACAATTTAGCCATAGCCATCTTAAATTACTGTTCCAAAAGAACTACTCAAAGGATTTATCCTCCTTTCTACTTATCTACTTACATAATGGATGTAATCTATTATGATTCCAAGTTTCTTCTAATGCGTTGGAAATGGACTACTCAGGACCCCTTACCCATTCATGTTTATCACAAGGAATTATGGGATTCCAAGTTCATTCCATATTTTTATAAGATTTGTCATGGAGTCATGCTACCTCTGTACAAGATGTTGTATAATAAGGACGCTCCAAGATTTTCTCCCGAAGCGGAGGTCGATATACTCCCTGTCGCAAGATGGTTTGGAGAAGAACTTTTCACCTATGTCAGAGTATTCGGAAGCCTTGCTTCCCCTCACGTCCTACCTTTATATGTCCCTGATAAATTACTGGCACGAGAGATTGCATACCAAACCTGCGGGGTAGGAGGTATGAGCAAAGAATTGAAGGACAAGAAGAAGGCCATTTGGCCGCAATTTCCTGTGGCCTGTGGGGCCTTTTCACTATTTGATTTAGGTCATGCATTCAAAGAAGTAGACAACATGTTATGTCTACGATTGTTCAAATTTCCAGGAAGACAATTCGACCCTTATGATATCATTAAGAATTTCACTACTGCAGTCAAAATAAAAGTGTTTTCTAGAGAAGATGATCTTTTTGATGATACATTTCAACAGAAAAGTACACTTAAAGAAGTTCTGCATTTAGCCCAAATTCAATTTCCTCCAGTAGAATTTCAAGAATTCAAAATATACAAAGAAAGGAGATTAGCTAATATCGCTTTGGATAAATTACGCATAGAACCAGTAAGGGAGCCAACTCCCAGTATCAGTCTCAGTGGAAGTTTAGGCACAGAATGGTCTAGATCCAAGTCTGGGAGAGAAACATCAGAACACTCTAAAATGTCCGAGAGTGACAATAATAAAAGCGAAGGGTCAGTAAGAGATACTGCCCAGTCTAAAGAGCACATAGAACAATAGGTTTTAACCACTCCACAGGTAAATATTCCCCCTCTCATTAGCCAGCCACCACCAGTAGGAAGTGAGCTAGATAAAGAATGGGAGACATTCAATGACTTAATCAATACTGAGGAGTAGAGCACAAAGACATCTGAAAGTAATGTACAGATAGTGGATGATATAGTCACTGGAACAATCAGCAATGTCCCAGAAATGGAGCATATTCCCATTTCCCCATCTTCTAAAATTATGCTCAAAATAGAGGAAATTCCTCCTCTCGATGTATTTTATAGTCTGGATCATAAGGCTGTGGTGAGAAGACAAAGAAAGAAAAGAAAATTTCAAAGTGTGCTCTCTCTTGATGCAGAGCAATTAGACATCCTTTGGCAAGATCCTACCACTGACCCTACCACTGACTCAGATTGCAAGAGCATATGCTTTTGCAACCATTGATAAAGCATACGAGGAACAACAATTATTGAAATAAAAAGAGGATCAAATACAGATTTTGCAGCAATAGCTACACCAAGCCAGCGTTAACATCGAAGCAAAGAAAAAGCTAGAAAAATTACAACAGGACTTTCAACAAATGCAGCTAGGATACCAGAACAGTTTGGCCGAAAGAGAAAAACAACTACAGGTTATGCAAGAGATGCATAAGGATGATCCTAAGCTTACAGAGTTTGTCATAGAATCCATTTCCTTAAATGATCAACTCCTGCAGCAGCAAGAAACATTGTGCCAAAGAATATCGCAGTGGAGCTCTTATTGTGAGATAAGCGATAGAATTACTAATCAAGTCGTGGACTTGCGACATGATTACGATTTAATTGATAAAAGAGTTACTAAATATTTGGTTTGGCAAGAATCAAAGGAAGGGAAAAAGGCAAGCACACCCATAATCAATGAAGCCCACAAAGAAATTCTCTTTAATAAGTGGGATGCACAGATCAGGAAAGTAGAACAAGCAGCAGAAGAAGCAGCCACTGCAGCAAACAATGTCATCGACTGTGTCAATGAAAATTTACACAGGGCAAATCTCATATCAGAGACCACTCCAGGATTTCTACCAAATGTACAGCATCTACAGACAAGCTGGAGACAAAAGGCTCAAGAAAGAGCAGAGTCCATCAAAAGGTTAACCAAGTTAAATTGGGATTCTTACTAGCAGTACTTGGTTAAACCACATAGTCAGCGTATGACTCTCAAATGTCTCACTAACTCTACCGAGAAGATGGCGCCAGAGCTTGTCGATTCTATTTTCGCAGGACAGCTAAAGTCGGAGGTCGGCTAGCCAACTCTCCTCAAGCCAATGCTAGATGCTTGCGACTACAAGGAATAGATACATAGATAGTTAATTGCCATATTTAGTTTTAGATTCAGTTTTAGTTTTAGTTTTTCTTTATTTTTGCTTGAAATTAGGATGGTCATTTAAACCGCCTCCTATATTTTTGTAATAAACTATTTTTAGATTTAGCTAGCAGTATTTAAACCCTTCTGATGCACTTAGAGAAGGGTCCTGAAATTTGTCAAAAACTTGTCCTCAGAACATGCACTTCTGCACCCTCCGAGGAGGTTTTGATGAATGAATGGAACAAGATTTATTGATATCTGTGTTTAAAATATGCTACTAAAATTGCACTTTTTTACTCTTAGTAGATATTGAATTAAGAGGAGATAAATCATTATTGCTGGAGCTCATGAGTACAACTCGTTATAAATGGTACTTTTATCTCTTAACAATTTCTGCTTATGTGTTAAGGTGATATTCATGTTCAGTTATTTATGTTTGAATGCTTGAATGCTTGAGTTATCCTTTGGCACTTTTGTACGGTGATAGCCATTTATTTATGCTTAATATATGAGTGACTTATCATGTGATATGTTTTTCACAATTGTTTTGTCTAACGTTTTATACGAAACGATTTATCTTTATTGAATTCTTTTCTCATAGCAATTGAATGATATTTATTACCAATTTCCATTAGAAATTACTTTAGATCGCATAACTGAAAGATTAAATCCCGGATTAGTTTTAGAATTATATATTTCTGTTCATTAGAATACAATTGCATGTTGTTAAATTAGACTTAGAATAAAAGCATTTTACTTAGAAATTATTAGGAAGGAAATATCAATTCCCAACACACACACATATAAATTGGGAAACTGTTCCCATATCCCCACTCGGACCCACTATACCAAACGAAAAAGGAGCTACTAACCAAGGTTCAGACCAGGTGGGTATCCTCCTTGTTGTAGACACAATTTTCGGGGCTTCAACATATTTGGCGCTAGAAGGAGGGCCCCGAACTGTGAATGGCAAGTAAATCTAAATCTAAATACCATTCTATGAGTAAATTTCCCTCACCATCTCCCCCGACTTCTCCATCTCATTTAGAATCTTCAAATATTGAGCGAGAAGACGATAAAACAACAACTAGTGCCACAAACCCAAACATTTCAGAGAAATCTACTATTGAAACTCCTGAAGTTGAATCTTTGATCCATAAACTTCAACGATTTTCTATATCACCCCAAAAATCTAAAAAATCTCAAGGTAGTGTAACTTCGCAATATAACCCTTCTCATCCCCTTACCAGATTGCAGAGTGAAAAGTTTGGTATCGAACCAATTGAATTACCTCTACCTACAAGGAAAAGAGCAAGGAAATCACCTAAAGGGTCTAATAGCGAGACTCTTTCATCATCATCATCCATCTCAACCTCTCCACCATGAAGTCAACCATCCAACCCTCCACTTCAAATTATTGTCCACCAAACTACTGGAACTTCAACATCTGCTTCTCAATTATCTAGAACAATAATATCTTCATCCTCCCAACCGCAAGGATCATCTTCTATGCTTTCCTCTGTTAGTAGTTCAATGATGGCCCAAACTCTATGGAATAACCCAGGGGTAGTCTTAATTCTTGCGCCCTTGAGTCAAATATTGGCCCATCCTAAAAAATGCCTACCTAAGTTTAATCTTAAAGCAAGCATGCTAGCAGAAGAAAACATAAACAACTTTGTATTATCTATAAATCTCAATGGGGTTACTAATGAAGATGTTGTCGTCTAGCTCTTTCCTTACACTTTGCAAGGAGCAGCTGGATCATGGTATTTCTCATTACCATCCGAATCTATCACTAGTTGGGATACTTTCCAAGAACAATTCTTGACTAAGTTCAATGATGACAGGTCTACTGTGACACTGATCAATGACCTGTCTAACCTTAGGGCTGAATCAAGGGAACCTATCAAAGATTTTAACTCGCATTTCAATAAACATTTGAACAAAATTCCTACTGCCTTCAAGCCTAGCGAAGAAGTTCAAAGTGAATGGTACATATCTGCTCTACCATCAAACATAGAAATGTTCATTGATAGAGCTAACAAAACAACTTTAGCTAACAATATGAAGGAAGCAATAGCGGTAGAGAAATGTATCATAGCCTTAGAAAATAAAAACGTCATTGATGAATGAAAATATAAGAAGGTTACTTTTAAAGAAGATCCAAAGAAAAAACAATCCAAAGACCCATTTGATTTAGAAGGATTGCAGAAAGTTTTGAAAACCATGTCTAACAAAATGGTTGACATTAAGAAACAAGTAGCAGAGACCTCTTCTAAAAAGCCTTACAAGCCTTATAGAAGAAATCCTTCAACTGATTCAAAGCCTCCCAATGCTATCACAAATGTTGAATCAGAAGAAGAAGAAGAGGAAATTTCCAACAAGGAGCCTACTGATGAAGAAGAAGTTGTAGAAGTACAGGGAATGTGGGATTTCATCCTCCCAGATGAAGAGGATCAAGAGGCATCACCAGTTAGTACTAGAAGTAGAAATCAACTCGATCCTCCTCAACCTACTCCTAAGCCAAAGAGTGCAAGCTCAATGTCTAAGGATAAAGTCACAGGTAAGAAAACGTCACCCAAAGTGACTCAAACAAGCCCAGTCCAAACAAATTCACCAACTCCATCTAAAACATTAATTGTTTCTGATGAGATGGAGTATAATATCGTAGAAGACATGAATAAGACTAGGGCTAACATTACTTTTTATGAATTGAGAAAGTTAAAACATCAACAAAAGCTACTTTTGAAAGAGTTACACACAATACCAGTTGCACCTCTGCCTGCCGCTGTAATCTCGCAAGCTTCTCACGAGATGGGAAGACCTCCAACTAATGTGACTAGTAAAGTTGATCCAAACAATATCGCTCTAATTGGAGGAAGGTCAAGATCTCATACTCCTCCATTTGTTCTTACTTATGAAGTTTTCAACAAAATTTTGCATAATTGTTTAGTTGATTCAGGAGCTTCATCTAATATCTTACCTAAATCAATATGTGCAAAGCTGAACGTTCAACCTCAAAAATCTGCAGTATGCATAGTTAAGCTGGACCGGTCGCAGGTTGAAGTGATCGGTGAACTCAATCAGGTTACCATAAGGCTATCATCTAATCCAAAGGTATGTCAAGTTACCATAAGGCTAGGATAGTAGAACTCAATCAGGTTACCATAAGGCTATCATCTATATCATGTAGCCTAATTCATTGAATGTGCATAACAAATAGGATTTATTATGCATAACACATTTGAAACTAGTAGGAGAATATCTAGGAGGCTTTCTCGTTGCATTAGCCGATCAACAACTCAACTAGATTATGAGAAGTTACAAACAATTAGAGGCTATGAGTACACCAAGTCAGTAGATCCATATTGTGGGATTTTTTGAGGTAATCAACTCTCCCTTCAAGGAGGTTTCCCCTCAATTACTTTTTTATAAAGAAGAGAGCCTAACAGCTTAGTTGGGATTGAAATTCTGGAGGAAATAGACTGGCTATTAGAGAAGAAGACTTCTACTTGTTATTTTAATTGTCATATTCCATGTTTAAATAATTTTTGTATTAATGAAAGTAATCATTTTGTTTTCATTCTGAGTTTTCTTCAAGGGAGTTGAGTCTCCTTGGGTTAGGGCCCAACCCGAGTGCTCAAGCCCCTTCCTTTGCATATTTCTTTATGCATTTCATTTGCATGCACTTAGTCTAGCTGTGATGTTCTGCAAATCCAGTTTATGAGAAAAACATTATCTCTGCAGGTTGATAAGTGAGCTCCATTTAGAAGCTTGGTTGTGTATCCTATGTGTACAAGCACCAAAACTAGTTTTTCTTGTATGGAATAAGTAGATTTTGTTCCAGAATTTAACTCATCCTTTCACTGATATTTTGTTTTCAATAGTTACTATTTTGGTAGACATTTAATCACCTTGTTTTCATTAGTTGAGCATGTATTTTTCATGCATATGGAATCTATTGGTTCATAGAGTAGAGTAGAATCATTTTCTATGCATGAGAATTACCTCCTTCAACACCCCTCCTTCCATTTCTACTTGTTTCTGTAAACTATATGTGTGCTAGAAATTGCCTCACTGAGCTACATGCGATTGCTAATTTTTCTCTTCCTTTTCACAAGTTAGTTTAATGAGTAGATTTTGGCTTGGTAAGGTCTCTCACACCCCTCCATATCTTTCCATCACTTTTTCTTAGCTTCAAACAACTATTAGAACCATATGATTGCTCTCGGATGCTTTCTTAACAAAATATGGCATTCTTTAGCAATCTTGTAGTAGTACATATAATTCATCAGGACAAACTGACAATTGCTTATAAAGATTAATTTTTGCTTCTCGTCACTCCAAAACATCCTCTAAGCCTTTAAGACAACTTGAGAAGAGAAGGGACCCTTTAGATACCTTTTTTAATCACTATAGCTTCAATCCTACAACTAGGGTATATTGTTTTGGTTACTCGTTAAATAGGATGAAAGTAATTTACCTTGAAAATTTTTGACCATTCAATTATTTTTGTAATAAGAATATAATTTACCTTGATTGCAATAGCATAGATTTGTCTCCTGCAAGATAGATCATGGTTACTTTCTTGCTACTAGCTTAGGGTTACTTTCCTACTATTTACCTTCTGCAAGACTAGGATATCTTTTATGGTATTTCCTTTCATGTGAATAGAATAATGTTTCTTTCATGTAGAAGGACAAGTTAGGCTTCTGCCATCTCTTTTCCTACAAATTTAAGCTAAGTATTTTTCCTTTTTTTGAGTTTTTCCAATGTTGAAAAGTGTGCAACAAGAAATGCCAAATTTAGAATGTGCTAAAAATAGACCTTCTAAAAATAGCATGTCTAAAAATAGCCTGTCTAAAAATAGCAGTTTGGCCATTGAGGTCATTGGCCGCATTGGGTGAGAGGTGAAACTGCTAAAAATAAAAAGTTCTAAAAATAGCATTTCTGGGTCCCTTCCTATTTATAGCAGTCCCTAGTCTATCTATAGGAAGTAAAATTAATTTTGTTCTTAACAGCAGTTGGAAATATTAATTAATTAATTCATTTGAGTTAATTAGTTAAAGAAATTTGAATTTGAAGTCTTTGTGATCATGCGCATGAATTGTCCCATTGATTGAGGAATTTATCCTTAATTTCCTCCACTGATTGAGGGAATAAGTATGAGTTTTATAATGAGAGACTCAATTGACTTAGTTCTAACTAGTCAAGTCTAGTTAGATTATTTTAACAAGTTGTTAAAATAATAAAATATAGTTTGTTAATGCTTGCATGCATATGACAACTATTATTTTAGATAACTGAGGATTCACTCATGGATAATTGTTTCATGTGAGTTCTGTTAGAGACCCAATTGAGATCAGATGAGGGACAATGTGCTATTAGATGCTTGAATATTTCTAGTAAGTATTCCTTGCATGGAGAAGGATCTATTTCCAAGAGAAATACTTAATATAGGAGATTGGAGGACTTGTGGCCTATATATTGAGGCCTAGGTAGTCTATGATCTTCATCTTCTGATTACAGAGAGAGCAGGATAGCTATTAAGCTGATTCTTTTTGTATGTTGTTGAGGATCTCCACTTGATTGATAATACATGGTTGGGGTTTTATGCTGGTGCATTCCCCTGGATATATCTTGTGTTATGTGTGATTATTTCTCTTGATTAGTTATGCATGTTTATACTTGATGTTGCTCATGAATTCGATTATGCTTCTGCTTGATGTTTTGTAGAAGTAGAACAAGTATTATGCTTTAGGACATTCCATATATCGGTTTGTTCTACAGGTGAAATTTCTACATGGTATCAGAGCACAGGTGATCAAGCAAGAACAATATACTAGGAGGAGGAATTCAAAGTTTATTATTTCAGATATAGATCTCAAGTTCTTATCACATCTATTTCATCGATGGTTTTCTATGGTTTGAGGCTTGAGTATGCCCTTGATGGCAGCCCAAACTATATAGCTTGGAAGGATCACATGGAGGTAGTTTTGGAAGATAATGGCCTTAAGGATTTCATTGATCAAGAAATTCCTAAGCCTACTGACAAGACTGAGCAAGTGGAATGGAGGAAGTGTGTGGCTAGAGCTAGGAGAATTCTCTTGGAGGGAGTGCGAGATCACATTGTCTCGAGCCTCCATGGGAAGGAGACTCTGCATGCAATGTGGAAAACATTGAAAGATTTATATCAAAATAGCAGTGATTAGAGGAAGCTAGCACTAAAGGACAAACTTTGAAAGATCAAGTGTGAAAGGGATGAGACGATCTCTATGTATCTGACCAAGCTCATCACATGTAGGAATGAGCTTGCAAGTGTAGGGGTCATGACATTGAATGAGGATATGGTGAGTCTAACACTCCTTGGCCTTCCTAAGAGCTAGCATAGCTACCAAGACTCAGTGAATGTAAGGGAGAAACTACTAGATTGGGAACAACTATGGTTGGATTTGATGCAGGAGGAGATTAGACAGAGTACCAGAGATAGTTCTTCATCCATGCATGATGAGGAGAGCTGTGTCTTAGCGAGTAAGGCAAAGAAGGGGAAGGAGAAGGTTTCTCTTTTTGAATCCAATTCTTCCAATGATGGGAAAAAGGTTGAAAAATCGAAAGTGCGATGCTTTCATTGTCATGAGGTGGGCCATTATGCTGCAAATTGTCCACGGAGGAAATCCAAGAAGGGATCTGGAGAAGGATCTGAAGGTGAGACACTTGCTTCACAGTTTGAGTTGGATTTCACACTCTTCACATGCATGGTTTCATCCATGGTGGGAAGTGGTTGTTTTCTTGACAGTGGAGCTTCTTTCCACATGACCGGCGACAAGAGTTTATTCAGTAATTTGGAGGAGAAAGATCTCCAGATACTCATAGCGATGGGTAATGATGAGAAGTATAGTGTCTCAGGTGTAGGCACGATTATTTTTCAGAGGGAGCATGGATCTCGCCTTACCTTGACCGATTTCAAGTATGTACCAGGACTGAAGAGAAACTTGGTGTCGATCATGATGCTAGAAGACAGAGGCTATGATGTAGTCTTTAGTAAGGGAAAGGTTTTCCTTAGACACATCATCACTAGACAGGTGAAGCAGATTGGTTCATGGGTCAAGAACCTGCATGCTCTTGAGGTTCAAGATGCATGGAAAGCCTTGAGCAACAAGGCAACTGATGGAGACTTGGTGGTTGAGAGGGAGGGTATATTACCTCTCAACATGCAGAGCCATAAGAAGTCTCAGACGATTGTGTAGGAGCAATGATTGGTGCAGCAGCTTCAGGAGGTTGTGGAGCAGCCACAACAGGGGAAGTTGAGTGGAGATCGAGTAGAGATATCTACTCATGTAGAGACCTCCAGTAGGGGGAAATTTTGATCCAAGTGGGCAGAGGGATCACATGCAGCCATACCTCCAGGTAGGTGGTGGGGTGATATAGAGTGATCGTCCCAAGGAGGAGGGGTAGGATCCTTGAGGTACCCAACCTCTTGGATGAGACCTTGCTACGAGAGCCCCGATGTGGAGTAGTAGGAACTGACTGATTGGGTAGAAATAGAAGCAGATGAAGTGGCCGAGAGAGCGACAATGCATGGAATCCTAGGACAACGCATAGCTAGCAGGCTACAGCAATGAGAGAGGCACAAGTGTTTTGCACAATGCTAGGTGGCACAGAGAGGTGTGCAATAGTGCGGATGCATGGAGATGTTGCAGTAGAGAAGATGTCAGAGAGGGAGCACTTGTCAGTAGCAGGAAGAGCTTCAGCATCAGAGTATGTCCCTAGCCCAACAGAGTGGTCAGTTGGGAGTGTTTTTGTTCCAAGTGTTGTTGGAGCAAGTGGACTGGGTAGATGTGTTGCATGCAAAACATTCTAGAGTTACAGGATCGGGTTCGAGAGGAAGCCTTTCTTGTTGAGAGGAAGTGTTGAAAAGTGTACAACAAGAAATGTTAAATTTAGAATGTGCTAAAAATAGACCTGCTAAAAATAACATGTCTAAAAATAGCATGTCTAAAAATAGTCTGTCTAAAAATAGCAGTTTGGCCAGTGAGGTCATTGGACACATTGGGTGAGAGGTGAAACTGCTAAAAATAAAAAGTTCTAAAAATAGCATTTCTGGGTCCCTTCCTATTTACAGCAGTCCCTAGTCTATCTATAGGAAGCAAAATTAATTTTGGTCTTAACAGCAGTTGGAAATATTAATTAATTAATTCAGTTGAGTTAATTAGTTAAGGAAATTCGAATTTGAAGTCTTTGTGAGCATGCACATGAGTTTCCCCACTGATTGAGGGAATAAGTATGAGTTCTATAATGAGAGAATCAGTTGACTTAGTTCTAACTAGTAAAGTCCAGTTAGATTATTTTAACAAGTTGTTAAAATAATAAAATATATTTTGTTAATGCTTGCATGAATGTGACAACTATTATTTTAGATAACTTAGGGTTCACTCATGGATAACTGTTGCATGTTAGTTTTGTCAGAGACCTAGTTGAGATCAAATGAGGGACAATGTACTATTAGATGCTTGGATATTTCTAGTAAGTATTCTTTGCATGGAGAAGGATCTATTTCCCAGAGAAATAATTAATATAGGAGATTGGAGGACTTTTGGCCTATATATTGAGGCCTAGGTAGTCTATGATCTTCATCTTCTGATTACAAAGAGAGCAAGATAGCTATTAAGCTGATTCTTTTTGTATGTTGTTGAGGATCTCCACTTGATTGATAATACATGGTTGGGGTTTTATGCTGGTGCTTTCCCCTGGATATATCTTGTGTTATGTTTGATTATTTCTCTTGATCAGTTATGCATGTTTCTACTTGATGTTGCTCATGAATTCAATTATGCTTCCACTTAATGTTTTGTAGAAATAGAACAAGTATTATGCTTTAGGACATTGCATATATCGGTTTGTTCTACAGGTGAAATTTCTACATCCAAGTCTCCTATGCACATCACAATTCAATTCATTTCTTCAAATCAACTTGAGTGGAATCTTGCTTAGTATGCATATCTCACAACACCTCTTAAGTTTGTATGAACTTTGGATTGATCAATTAAAGTTGGTCACACTCGGAGTTGCAACATTTTTGTTTTAATACCAAGACTCATCAATATCTTCCACTCTAAAGTGGTATTTCTTTTCTAATTTAATATTAATTCTTTAATTGCATTCTTGAGATCTATGTTCATTGATAACTTTGTTTTCTGTATATGTTTTGTCCTATACTAAGTGATCTTCCTTTTCAAGAATTGAAATAAATCCTTGGCCATCAAAGATTTGTATGTTAAATTATGAGTTTTGATGTTATTATTCTTAAGGCATTCTTTGTTCAAGCACTAATTCATAAAATCTAAATCTATTTATCACTCTTCTAATGCATATTGTATTGGCACCTTATGCTTCTTATATTATAAATTTTGTTCACTAAAAATGTGTTTATGAAACCTAAATACCCTTGGGTTTATATATATTAATTAACATGTCTTCCTCTTACCAAGATTATAATACAACAATAATTACCTTAATGTCATTATCCATAATCCTTTGTATTATATCCAAATTGAAATGTATCACCATATTCCATCTATAACAAGTTTGTTACATGTATGTGGTTTGGACTATACTTTGCTTCCAAATGAATTAATACGTTATGCTCCTTCACCCCTCAATTCAATGTGGTATATTTACATATTTCATTACTCGTAAGTGTAGACTTCAATGTGGAATTGATTTATCTAGGGAGCTTCTCTAGATTGATCCATTACTTATATTGTATGCTACCTATACATGCCACACTGATACATCTACATGAATGATGCTTTGACCTAACTTGGTTAATGGTTCTAACGTATTATTGTGGGATCAATATTTATTAGAAGCATTAGGGTTTTCTCTAGTTTGATTACTACTCTAACAATCTCTATCCATTCATTTGTTTCTGTGTTTGTTTCCAGTGTTTTCGTTGCTCTGCAACTAGTTTCAAGGGTTGTTTCTTCGCTTCGATAGTAATGTCGACATTAAAGAGTTAAAGGAAACAAGGTTTTACTCAAATATTTCATTTTTCTCCAATTCTGCTAGTCAAAGTATCCATTACTTGGTTTTACAAGGGATTTCATGGAGGTAACAAGTTTTTATGTCATTACTTTCACTTCTAAATGCTTCTTTCATACAAATTGTTGAGGTTTTAATTTTATCATACTAACATTCTCTTTGTTTTATTTTCATTTAGGTACTTGTAAATTTGACATAGACGATTCTCTAGAAAATTTGTTTAATGGAGTTTTAATTGTCGGCTATAGAAGGCATTTTGGAATTCTAGTGAATATTATATTGAGATATTTCTCCTTTCAAGCATTGTTCTTCACATTTACATCGATAATTGTGTTTAAGGGTAATTAGAAGATGAAATCCTTGTATATTTCCTTTACTACTTTTATAATTTCCATCTTAATTGTTTTTTCAATTTCTTTTTGTTTAAAATTGTTTATATATTTCATGTAAGGTATATAAGCTCTAGGGTTCTTGTACACTTGGTTTTCTAACCATAAACTCTACATCTATTGGTCAACTCACATATATTTATATTTTTCCCTTCTATTTTACTATGTTACGTAACACAATTTTCACTTTTTATAATTATGAATTTCTTTGATAGTATTCTTAGGTTTTACTCTGGTCGAAATGGGTTCTTTCAACCTTAGGGTTAGGAGTCCTTTTTAGTTCTTTATGCAATGGATGGACTATATAATACAATTTACTTACATTATGGTTTATTTTTGTTTTCATTTTTATGTTGTATCAAGGTGTGTTCTAAAAGTATGGCTTTCATTTTATCCTAAAATTTCTACGACAACATCCTAGCTTAATTTATTTCTTCAGTATATTCTTTGTCTTTGTTTCAGCTCTTGATGGGCCTCCAAATTAGACATACATTAAGGTCCATATGACCATCCTTCAACACAATAAACCTCTATTTTTTCATTAGATAATGTATTTTTAAATTTAATATGTTCATTAGGAAGGTTTATGGATAAGTGTATGTTTGTGCCTAATATTATTTATTTTTGTGGAATATTATGAGAATATTGGGCAAATTATGGAGATTTGGAGGAGGAGATAATCTAGGGACCTACTCCCTACTATAGGAGGATCAATATTAAATAATAAATCAACAAGAAATTCTATAATTATGGAACAGATTGTGGAGCTCCAATGATTGAGAAAATTTAGGAATGTGTTCCCTCCCATTTAATGTAGATTCATAGTATTAGGAACCAGATCCACTAATTGAGGGATTTTGGTGGGGAAATCTTCCTCCTTTCATGGGGGATGATTCCTAATCATTTTTTATAAGTAACAAGTCAATTTTTACTCTAGGGGTTGATTTTTATTAGTCTTCTTATGGAGAGAACTCATATTTTTGCAGTTCCACTGTCATTTTTTGCAAGGATGTAATTGTATCGATGGAAATAATGAAGATTGGTGTCATGTTCATCTTCTAAATCTTGGTGTCCTTCATAGGAATCAAATTTTCCTTGGTAATTTCCATCCCAAGAGCATCAGAGCTCTTTTATGCCATTTACTTTTCTTCTTTTCACTTCTGATTCACATGCATCTCTTGTTCTTGACTTCTTTTCTATTTTTCATTTAGTATTAATGATTTCTTAATGTAGGATTGGGTTGAATGGATAAAGTAAGTTATTTTTTAGGATCAAAATAATAATTTCATCATTGGAACAACTTTGGAAGGTCATAGTAATCATTGAGCTACTTGGATTAGCTTGCTTATTTCCAAATTGAGATTTCTAGAAGTTCCTTGTGGCAAATAACAAGTAAATTTATGCTATCTTTTAGAGAATGCTAACAAGCTTTAATAAAGTTTATTCCACTTCCATTATATCACAAAAATATTCTAGTTAATAAAAAAATTACCCCATTGCATTTTCACTTGATTATGTTTGGCATTTGATAGATTTACTAGCTCACTAGCTCTCGAATTTATAGATTTTAGACTAGTAATTTTTTGCTATTTTTTAGCATGGGTTAAAAGAGGTATATTTGAGTGATTCCACTTGTAATGGAGACCTAAGATATCTTAGTCAATAAATAAAAAATTCCAATCCAATTTTGATTTGATTTTCTTGGTCATTCAGTGAATTATATTTTCCTATAGTAAATTTGTTGTTTCCTGTAATACTCTTCCAGCGTGTATATACTTGCCCAGATTTGCTCAAGAAGCTTGGTTATTGTCCCATAGGGTTGAATCAATACCTCTAGGCTCTAAATAAGTGATTAGGGAAGACTAAAGAACACTTAGGACTTGCCTCTTTACCCATGCAAAACATTTCAGTGATTTGGGTTAATGGACAAATTTATGAATTGGATAATCCAATGAACTCTCTTAATAGATATAAACTCTTTTAAATATAATGGTTGACATTTAGTTCATGATATTCAATTTATGCAATTAGAATAGGTTTCTTTCCTTGTATTTTATTTCTTTCAATAGGTTAACGTTTCCATTTGAAGCATTTCGTTTTCTGCAATTAGTTAGGATCTGATTTTATTACATTCACTCCATTACATCATGACAACAAAGGAAGGACACATTGTATGCTACACATACAGTGTCGACACCTCTTAAGTTTGTATGAACCCCAGGTTAATTAAATTTGGTATCCTTAGGTGTTGCAACATTCTTGTTGCAATAATGAGGCTCATAACTTTTTGGCATCATTACCATGGAGGTGTCAAAGTATGCTTTGTCTTCTTCCCTAGTTGATTTGTTTCTTTTACTTTCTGCATAAACGAAAAAATTGTATTAGGAATATTTCATTTCAAAAACAGACAATTGCATTCCATTATCATTCTTATTAAAAAAACATTAAAAATACTTCTCCAACACCAACCCCCCATATTTGATTACGTGGTGCATTAAGAGCCACATCACCATTAATTTTTGCAAGTAGAAGAATAAGAGGTAACAAAGAAAGTAGAAGAAATGAATGGAGATGATGAAAATGAAGTATATCTTCTTGGATTCCCCATTCAAGATACTAGAATTAGTGTGAAGATGAAGAAAATCCCTCCATCTTTTCTTCCAAAATTTCATGGTCTAAGGTCAGAGGATCCAAAAACCATTCTCTTTGAATTTGAAATCCTTTGTAGATTTTATGGTTACTTACTAACAATCAAAAATTGATATTGTTTCCGATGACATTGAAGGAGAAAGCTCTTAAATGGTTCATGATTTTAGGGACTAATTCAATAAGATCGTGGAATGATATGGAAAATATATTTCTAGAAAAATATAAAGATCATGATCTCAAAGAAGAAATCTTTAGAATGAATTAAAAAGAAGATGAGAGCCTTGAGGATATAATAGAAAAGTTCATGTATAATGTTAAGAGGGAAAAACTATAACATTCAGGATCTGTTGAGCCTCAAAATTACTCATGGTGTTAATGAATATTTATGGAAAACCCTTCAAGTTGATAATTCATCCTTAACTAAGTGGTTGAACATTTCATCTATGCAATGAGTTATTTTTGCATCTCTGTATTTTCTTTCTCTTAGATTATTGAAGTACAAAATTACTCAAATGTCATCCCAAGGAGACTTTCTCCCAAAATTTGAGAGGCAGAGTAACCAAGTATTTCATTTAGTTTTATTTATGTACTTAGTTAGACATCAATTGCAAATTTCACTTTCAATTTTTAATTCATGATTTGGAAATAATGGTAAAATAAGAATAGAAACTTTGTTTTCATTTCTCTCTTAGCTTTGTTTCCATATCTTTCTTAGCTCTATTTTCATTTTTAAACTTTGAGCAGTCTTTAAGAGAGTTAGATTTAGTTTTGATAATTTACATTGTAAATCATTAGGAATTAAAAGACTAAAAACCCCAAAAACAACATAAAACATAAAAACAACGAAGTAAGAAGGGTTAGCTAGCACAAACAGTTCACTACACTTCATTAGTTTACAATACCTGGATTGATAATTTATGTAGAGCAATTTAGGACACTAAATTGACCAAACATTTTGGCGTCATTGACAGGGAAGTGCAACTAGGTAGCCTTATCTTTTACATTGAGGAAAAAATTACATGCATAGAGAAAGAGACTCTAGGGGTAGATTTATAGCTAGGGGCAAAAGTTCAATTCCTACAACACCACCTACTCCACCAAGAACAAGAAAAGACATACCTCCATCCCAAACTCATACTTCCAGCCATAGAACTCCTGGAATTCCATGGGCAGAAATCCAATCAAAAGAATCTCCTACTTCATCTACCAAGTCAGTCCTAGGGGAGAAAAATTTCGAATCTCCAACAGCGGGAATCACCTTTTTCACCTCCACATGAGAACACATTTTAGTTGAAGAATTAGGAATACCTGGTGAGGAAGAAGAAGTAGAACCTTTCTCCCATATTCCATTAATAGAAGAACCAAAGGAGGAGGAAGTAACCTTGCAGGTTGAACCCTATAATGACTCTAAAGAAACTATAAAGGCAGAAGAAGAACAATATGGAGAATTCTCACTATTTGGAGGAGGGGGTAGAGGAAGTGGTAGAGGAAATAATGGAGGAGGTAGAGGAAATAGGGAAATAGATAATTCTTTTGGATTCCCTAGAGTGGATGAGGAAACAAATTCCACAACGAAAAATATCTCAGCTTCTGTCCTCCCAAACTTCCATGGGTTAAAAAGTGATGATCCTAAAACATTCTTATTTGAGTTTGAAGTCTTGTGCAGACCCTATGACTATCTAAAAGAATCTCAAAAGCTTAAGTTGTTCCCTTCAACATTGAAAGGAGCTGCTTTGAAATGGTTCATGGGGTTAGTCACTCAGTCCATTAGAACATGGAATGACATGAAAAAAAACATTTTTTGATAGGTATTTGGATTATTGCATGCCTACCAATCACAAAGATGAAGTTTTCAAAATGATGCAAAGAGAGGATGAAAACTTAAAGGATTTGATTGAGAGATTCAACTATAATTTGAAAAGAGCAAAGATGAATAATTTAAATGAAGATACCTTGAAAGCTCTTTTATTAAAAGCCATTAGAGAAGAGTGGATAGATATCCTTAACATGATGGGGAAGAGAGATATCTCTAAACTCCCATTAAATGATATAGGAGAATTATGTGTTCATCTCTCAACAGGGAAATCTAAAACTAGGAAAGGTCCAAGAGATCCTTCTCTTGTTACAGTAAACAAATCTGCAAATAGATCTGTAAGTAGGGCAGAAATTGGTAATATGCTTGATGAATTTAAAGATGACATCCTAGGGAGTCTTAGTGAGCAATTATACACCCTT
Source organism: Pinus tabuliformis (assembly GCA_031772625.1). Taxonomy (NCBI): domain Eukaryota; kingdom Viridiplantae; phylum Streptophyta; class Pinopsida; order Pinales; family Pinaceae; genus Pinus; species Pinus tabuliformis. The sequence goes on from CM062809.1 coordinate 487,206,962, forward strand.
AAGTTGCAAAACAAGATGAAAACCAAAGCTGATGCTTTAGCTATTTTTTGTCCAAAATGCAAAAAAAACATGCTCTAAGAGAATGTCCTTTGGATGCAAAAGTTGTAGGAACTTGTATGATTTTCTCAGAAATCCATGAGACCAAGGGTTGTCTTTCAATTCCAGGTCTTAAGGCTATCTTTCAAGAAGAAGCACTCCCAAATTCTACAGAACCTCTTTGTTTTGTTGCTAGAAGACCTTGGCAGGGGCCACAAAATCAGGGATTTAACAATCAAATGTATCTTTAGCCCCCATCAAATTGGAATTCTTGGCAGCAACCTTGGCCTCAACCTTAATCTCAATCTCAATCGTGGGCACAAGGAGTACAAAATCCTTATGGGATATTTTCTCAATATGATCAATATCCTCCATCATATCAAAATTATCCTCCCCCACACATTCCACAACAAAATCAATAGCCACAACTTCAAAATCAGAACCCTCAACTTTCATTACCATTTCCACAACAAAACCAAAATTCTTAACTCTTACTGCCATTTCAATAGAAACCAAATCAGCTACCTGCTCAACCATTACCAAACCCCAACAATAAAAATCCTCAGAATGCTAACATGGTAGAAGGACAACAATTTCTCACTTATATGATCACTCCTCTAGATCTTAATGATGTTAAACTGAGATCTGGTAGGATATTAGAAAATGAAAGACCTTTTGTAGTTATTCAAGAACAAGATAGTTCTGAGGAAGATTCTCTAAAGGTCAATAAAAGTTTTGAGGGAACATCTCTCCAAAACCAAAAAAACATTGAAAAAGAAAAATAAAAAGAATCAGTGGATATGACTCCTATCATTAGGCAACTAGCATCTACTTCTACACCTCCTTTTTGTTATAGACATTTTTGTGCCTCGCATCATGGAGCATGAAATGTCAATAATCACAGGGATCCTCAGTCCCTAAACATGTTGTTCTTACCCCTAAAAGAACAAGGTCATCAAACAACAGCACTTCCAATCAGTTCTCCACCTGAAAACACTTCAAAACAGGCTTATTTTGGATCATGTCAGCTGCTCCACTGAGCTTCTGCGCTGGAATGCAACTGTCCCTCCTTGTACCTGCGCTGGAAGTCAAGATTAATGAAGGCTACCTGTGCTGGGCGAGATTGGCCAAGTGGCACAGTCATCCTGCAAGGTGTCAACTGCCCAGGAAGCTTCCAAACTGACACTTGGTTCATGAGATTCGCCCTGTGATGAGTAAGAGGTACTTGATCACCATGTGTAAGCAAGGATCTCCAAGTGGACTCAAGAACTGAAGATTAACTGAAGAGGGAGAGGACACAAGGCAGCTTCATGTCAGTCTCAAGCTGACTCATCCTTTCTTCTTCTATCCTATATATAGAGCTCTTCTATGAGGTCTAAGGGGGCTGGAATTTTGTATAAGCAAGGAGGTGCTGTTGGTATACTGCCAGGATTATTGGGTGATTGTTTTACTAGAGGTGAAGAAGAGAGTTCTTGCTGCCGAGGAGGTGCTGCTGGATTGGGGCCAACATCATTGGTTGTAACTTCCTCTGGAACCCTGTTACTTTCTATCAATAAAGTTTGCATGTTCTTCTATATACTTGTTTTACATAGATGCTTTTGTGTTTACATGTATATTTGATGCAACCTAATCCATGCTTCAATTATGATTGCTTGTATCTCGTAGTTTGCTCCCTTTTGTTGTGCAGATTCTGTGTGTAGCTGGATCGGCTTGGAGAGTAAAGAGCTGGGAACGGGATACAAAGCGAGAAGGACAAGGATCGACTAAGCGCAAGACACCAGGTTGGTTGATCCTCTTTCTATTCTCTCTGTGCTTTCATAAAGATGAACATGAAAACTTTGTCATTCAGTTGTTGCTAAAGTCTGTCACCTTTAGAAAGGGTTAGTGTCATCCGCATCGGATACTTTTCCCCACAACAAACTGGCGACTCCGCTGGGGAGATCCTAGTATCTTGTTGTTGTAGTATTTTGCTATTCATTTCTTGAAGAAAGGAGTACCGAATCGAAAAGCTTTTGACTCTATCAAAAGCGAAGTAGAGGATTTTTGCTACTCTTGCTCCTTTGCTGAGCAAATTCAAGATTTAAAGAGCTAATCTACAGATGAATCCTTACTCTTTGTGATAGATCTTTATCCTCTTGATCATCCCTTAGCCTGTACTTAACCCATAGCATTTTATTTCAGTCAAAACAGTACATTTTTGAGCTTTTTATGACCCGGAATTCTTAGCAGACGTAACTCTCGTAAGTCAGTGCAGGCTGTCCACAGGCAGTCTGCATTACAGCGCAGGTGCTCCCTTCGGCAACTGCGCTGAGAGTGAAACTGGCAGACCAGTGCCTGCGCTGGTCCAGTTGGCCTTAGTCTAGCTCAGCTCTTCCTTTGTGTCTTGGCCCTGTTTGCACTTGTTTTTTGGCTGATTGCTTGCTGGTTATTGTATTTGCTGTAGACCACTTCTCCTTGACATTATTCCGCCTCAGTTGTGTGATGAAATTGTAAACGTTCTTTCAGTATTTCTTGTTTCAGTTACAATTTCCCATTGTGAAAAGCGAACCTAGTAGCTGTGGCCTCTTAGATTGCGATCTTATGAGTTAGTGTTATTACTGTTCATAGCTGTTTAAGTTGGTTTGTTTTCACTTTATGGTTTGAATTCATATATTTTTGGTGTAAAACAAGTACCTGTAAAGCGTCTTTTCATTTAGACAATACTTGTTTGTTTACGCTTCAAATTGAATTCGAAAGTCATACAACAGTTTTCCTTTTGTTAAGCATCAACATTAAAGGAAAAGAAAAGAAATACATGCATCTTGCATTTGCATTTTTGATAAGTTTGGGTGTCTGATCTAGGAGAAAGTGCATTAGTTTGTGCTTTGTGCTCTGTGTGGAAAGATATTGTTTTTCTCTCCCCTCAGTAGTTAGGATTTTCAAAGCTAAAAGGATTGTGAAAGCTTGCTTATCATTTTAGCTGCATTTAGGAATTTGTACCAATACATCTCGTGGTGATCCTGAAAGACAAACTGATAAACAAGATCAACTTAAAATATATTGAATGAATCTAAAAACGCATTGTAACATAACGCTCACAATAGAGGTCTAGGTAGAGACGTGTTCCGGCGTCGTTAAACGTAGTGACTGTCGATCTCTACGACGGTGGGTGATTCCTCCTGAGGGACGATAGCACTAATACGGATTTGAGCTCCCGCGTACCGTCGCGTATATTGGGAGACCCCTATAGGCAATTATCCTTTATCCTTAGGAAGCCGTGTCGACCGCCCTACTGATCGCGATGCAGTGAACACAGCATTCACGAAGATCGACCACCCGTACCGTAAAACGTATTCTGTGGTTTCGCGAAAGGTTTGGCACACCCTCTGCCTAGATCTCCAGAGCAGTTTCTTTTGGCTCTTTTCAAACTCTATAATTGAAAAGGTCCAACCGAGCATTTGTCACTTCGGGCTCGTTAATACATCGAAGGCGACTAGAGTCATCTTTAGCTTTTTCTCGACTCTTAAAACATGAAAAAGCAAAGTTGTGTCTAAAAGCGTCTAATAAAATTCATTCAATACGGAAACATAATTCCCCTTTTTTGTATTTTAGTTGATCAAGTAATCCGCAATCGTGGAGGAAAGTCAATTAAAACCCCGTCGTTCAGGGAGGCTTGCAGGTCGACCATCTTTGTCTCCGGAACCGAAAGTAGTACGAGCAAAGCGATCTCGCTGGACCAGGTCAAAATCTCCTTTTAAAGTTAGAACGGAAGTTCCAACAACATCTGAGATTCTGGTCACTCCCAATATTTCTGGAATCCCTACCTCTATTGAAGAAGTTCAACGGCAACAGAAGGACAATTGTATTGATCCTAGTCTGAAAACAAGTACTTGTTTAACTGAACCAGTTCCATTTGAAACCGGTCCACAGAGTCTTGTTGTTCAAACAACTGTCGCTGTCAAAACAACCCCTTCTTCGGCACCAGAAATCTATTACGGACCTGACGGTCTGCCTCTTCCTCCTGGTCTGATCGCAATAGAAGAAATCGTAGAGGACCAGCAAGCAAATACTCCAATTCATTTTGGAGTAGGTTCCACTCTTTTTCCTTCTGCATCAGAAGTTTGTCTATCGCCACAAGAAGTTCCTGAAGAATCGTTAGGAAGTTTATTGGATAGACTTAAAATGTCTGAACAACCGTCGACATCTAGAACTGTGCCAAACGACACGGCGACAGCAGAAGCTCCTGCTGCCATTCCAATGATGTTTGCCGGCATACCATCTGTCCCAACTAGTTCTCATCAACTAGAAGGAGTCCACCCAGGGACTATTATGACAACTTGGTCTGTTCCAGTTTGCTCTTCCGGTATAATACCCGGTAATTCTTATGTTGAAACTAGACAAATTGATTCCTTTGGGAATCATTTTGGGCCATCCAGTCCTCAAAGGCCATCTATACCCTTGAGCTCCGGATTGTTACCGTATGGGGGGCAATATGCCCTTTCACTTCCTCTTTCGGGAGGATACCCATACGGCAGTTTTCAACCACATTCAGGTTTGACTGAAGTAACGACGAGTGGTTGGGTACCTATGTTACCCCAACAACCAAGAGTTGTATATTCTATGCAACAAAGTGTACCTATGTCTCATATCCCGACGACGCCAGCAATTGTAACCGTGTCGCAAGTTCAATCGATGCCTGTTGTATGTCAACCCCAAGTTGTAATGCAACAGCCAATTGACGCTGCAACACAACCACAATCGCCAACTGCCGGGACGACACAGATACAAACGGGGACCATAACCCCGCATCTTGGGCCGTCGGTTAGTGTTGCACAACAAAACATGGCTTCACAACCATGGATGGTGCAATACCAACAACCTCAGTTTCAACAAGTATACCAGGGATCTGAGCAACAGATCTTTGCGAATAGTGGGCAACCCTATATTCAGAACGGGTTAAACCAACCACTTTACAGTGGCCAAGCCCACCAACCATATCAGTCATATCAACACCAGTTGCATTATACTGGTATGCAAAGACCTACTGCTCAGGCGATTCCATCGTACCCTGGGTACGCCTCGCCGAACCTGAATCAGCAGTTGCCATTCGTGGCGACTTTAGAATTACCAGATTTACATCGATTGACGAACGATCCAATCGCCTATGCCCATTGGTGGCCAGCGATTCCTCACAAACTTCCTTCGGACATTCCTAAATTCAATGGAAATCCGGGCGAAGACCCGTCGAATCATGTGATGACATTCCATCTGTGGTGTTCGTCGAATACCTTGAATGATGATTCAATAAGGCTTCGTCTTTTCCAGAGGACATTGACTGGTCCGGCGGCCAAATGGTATATTGAATTACCTAGAGCCTCTTTCGACAATTTTAGTTCCCTAGCCACGACTTTCTTGACACACTTTCAGTTACCTATAAGGTACGAAACTGGAACAGAAATCTTAACTAATTTCAAGCAGACAACCGCCACACATATATCTGATCATATACATGAGTGGCGTCGTCGTCGCAGAATGGTAAAGACCTATGTTCCAGATTAGCTATTAGCTGAGTGGTTTATAAAGTCGCTTCTGCCGGCAATTACAGAAGATGTGGCCAAGGGGGGCGTCATAACAGAGGAGCAGGTTATTGCTCGTGCTCAGTATTTGGACTTAGTGTATACTCAGTCGGGCACGCTCTATGATAAGATACCTGATGCCCCCAGACCGGAATTTTCAATCCCTCCTCCTCCCGGATCAAATAGTGACTCTCATGCCGGTGATGGCGTGATTGGAACTGCAAACGCTAAGTCGACAAGGGATTCGAATAAGAAAGCCCGTAAGACTTCGAATCAAAAAGCAAATCAAGAGATTCTTGCTTCGGAGGTACATGCTGTATCTACAGATAAAGACAAAAACTCCAATCAACCAGGAAGCAAGAAGAAACAAAACAAAGGGAAGAAGAAGAAACAAGGTGGATCATCCCCTCAAAAAACTTCTTCAAACCCTCCTGGGCAAAAGAAACAATTTCCTCCATGTCAAATATGTGATGAAAATCATTCAACAAAGAACTGTCCGTTCAAAGCTGAGTTGAAGAGGTTCCTGAAAAGTTCCCAAACTTCAGCTGTGTTGACTGATCCGTTTCCTGCCCCAGGTCAAAATCTGGTTGGTAGTGGAAATGCTTCACCGTCGCAAGTGCTTATGTTATCGATATCGAAGCAACAGGATGATGCTTTAATTTCGACAAGGAACAAAGATTACGGGAATCCACAGGTGTCGAACGATAAAGGTAAAGATCAACCTAGCAGTTCGACAACAACTTCGGCAGAAGTTGTACCCCCCATCACACATGAATTAACAATAAAACCGCCAAAGGGAGTAGTACACAAGTCGACATTTAATCCTCATGCCAGAGCGGCACAACATTATAATATAGTGGAAGATTTGGCGCAATCGCCATCTGCTATGTCGACTCTTGAAGTACTACAACATTGCCCATCCCAAAGGCAGGCATTGTTATCAGCAATTGGTGGGGTGGATCCTAAAGATTCCAATCTTGTATCCTTTGATCACAAAGGATATGATCCTCAGTTACCAGCTCAACTAGCTTTCCTCATCCAAGTGAAAGCCCTCAACAAAACTGTTCATCGAACAATTATTGATGAGGGGGCATCGACATGTATTATGTCGATGAGTTGCTGGAAAACTTTAGGATCTCCAACCTTGACGCGATCATCAACAACATTAAAAGCATTCGACGGAAGGACATATACCCCTTACGGTGTCCTTAGTAACTTGAGAGTTGAACTAGGGGGCAAAACAGTAGAAATAGATGTTGAAGTCATCGATGGCAATCTTGACTATAACATCCTACTGGGAAGACCATGGATTTATGCCATGGAAGCTGTTGTGTCGACCTATTTTAGGAAAATCGCATTCCCCTTTCAAGGAGAGATTACGATCATTGATCAACAAAATTTCCTCCCTAATGGTTCACAAGTTACAGGAAGCGTTCCTTTGATCCATGGAATCGACCATTCGTTTCAAAATATCGGAGTAGGTCTCCTAAAAGACCCTACCTTAATGGGTACTTTCGCCCTACCACCTCCAATTAATCTGGCGGGAGTGGCCACGGTGGAAACCTACAAAATGAAATCTAATCCAATCTTCTGGTTGGATTCGGAAGATTCCTAGATATTTGGTCGGCTTCGAGGATAGTTCATATCTCAGGTCAACCTCGTTAAAAAAATGAAAAACCATGAGGATAGTTCTTTTACTATGTCAACCTCATTAAAAAATGAAACAATCCCCTTTCCAGATCTCAATGGTAAACCTTCATTCCAATCAACAAAGTTGAATGCAATGAAGCTTGGGGGGCATGCACCTCGGTTGCATTATTATGCTGGGGGCATAACGAGCAGTTTTAGCACATAGTTCATGCTCGTTAAAAAATAAACGCAAGATCCGAGCAGTTTTAGCGCATAGTTCATGCTCGTTAAAAAATAAACATAAGTTGTGAGCAATCTTCCCTTAGAGTTCAAGCTCACCCAGAAAAAATGAACCGGTAAATAACCTTGGTAAATGTAACCTTTGACAGCCATATTAAAGCCCTTGGTCGTGTTCTTGCAGTCTCACCTCCATCCGTTCATTTGGCCAATCGTTCATCTCCATATGTTTGTTTACCCATTTTGAGGAACAGCTGCGAAGAGTGATGCCACTAAGCCATCCTTGTGACACTGCCGTGATTGGAATATTCCAACCTGTACCTGGAATCTGCTGCTATCCCTGTTTATCACTCGTTCCTCAAAAAATGAGTCTTCTTTGAGCTCTTTTCACTGACTCGTAAAATATGAAAAGTTTGCCGAGTTTTGGCCTTCCAGCTCGTTAAACGACCAGGAACGCTATCCCTCCTCTAAAATTTTAATCTTTTTGGACCTGAGGGATTATTGCACAAAAAGATCGAGTGCTTGTCTTGTTCGGCTCGTTAAAAGTACCGAACAGCCATCCCTTCTGTATCGTTTTATACTTTTTCGGACTTAAGGGATTAGCTGACGAAAAAGGAATTATGGAGTTAACTTTCTGTACCTTTTCAGACTCTCTAAAAATGAAAAGGACCGAGTTTTCCTTGTCGTTAGACTCGTTAAAATGATTAAATAACGACAAACTTGTCTTTAGACGAGAACGAGTTTCCCTATCGCTAGGCTCGTTAAATCATAGCGATGGGCTTGCCCGAAGGGCAGGTTATAGAACAAGCATATGTTATCCTCCTCAAGCTTGACAAAAATAAAGAGGTACTGGTCAAAAATGACTGGGGAAAAATTGGGAGAACATCAAAGTTTAATGGTAGCAAGTCACTCTTGAACATGACACTTTTCCTCCGTACCACATCGGGTTGGGTTGTTTCATTCACCGGTCTCATCGCCATGGTCTTCGCCAAACCATCCACATTTGGGGTAATGCTACCGATCCATCGCATCAGTTTCGTTATATGTTCAAGAGGGGTCATTCTGAAAGTGTCAACCGTGTCCCATCCACTGCCATACATTATCCTTCATCCATTCATGATCGCCACCCTGAATCATATGTCACAGTTTGTTTTCACCTCCACTAAAGTCATTAGCTCCGTTCCGTGTCATTGATGTGGGATTCATTAAGGCCCTCCTTTGACGGATCGCTTCTTGTCGACTTCAGCTCATTATCCAAGAAGTTGATCTAGGAACACCCCCATCAGTACTTTGAAGCTTGCATGCCTCAATGGCAAGTTTCTCACTTCCGGCGACAGGTATACATCAATGACCTTCGACCAGAAGATTTTGCGTGGCGTTCGACGCCAAGTCCTTTATTCACGCCACGTGAATTGTACTGCAGTACCTTGAGGGTCATCGTCATTATTGGTGATTCCTCTCGCGCTTGTTAACGGTTTTCATTATTGACCGGTAATCAAGCGATGTCTTTCCATGTTCGACTTCAGCGCAATTCTCACATGGATCGACTTGTACTTAGAGTGAAGATCGAACGAGTTTGAAGACCCCGGATCTAGTTTCATCCATCCGGGCTGCGATATATATTCAGGAAATATAAAAGCATTTGTCATGTACATCATTGCAACAGATGATCATCCTATTCAAAGGATGATAATTTCAGCAGAAAATTATCAGTCTACCTTCAGACGATCGTCTGTCATATGTACCAAAATGTATTTATAAAAGCTGAGCATGGGAATGCCCGCCTCAGCTAGATCATGAAAATAGAATGAAAAATAATGTATTGTATTGTATTGTATTACAGGGCGCCTCCTCAGCACTGGAATGAACTTCGGACCCTCTAGATAAAGCATTTCACCCGATAAACGGCCTCATACTTTAGGGGGCAACTGTTATAGACATTTTTGTGCCTCGCATCATGGAGCATGAAATGTCAATAATCACAGGGATCCTCAGTCCCTAAACATGTTTTTCTTACCCCTAAAAGAACAAGGTCATCAAACAACAGCACTTCCAATCAGTTCTCCACCTGAAAACACTTCAAAACAGGCTTATTTTGGATCATGTCAGCTGCTCCACTGAGCTTCTGCACTGGAATGCAACTGTCCCTCCTTGTACCTGTGCTGGAAGTCAAGATTAATGAAGGCTACCTGCGCTGGGCGAGATTGGCCAAGTGGCACAGTCATCCTGCAAGGTGTCAACTGCCCAGGAAGCTTCCAAACTGACACTTGGTTCATGAGATTCGCCCTGTGATGAGTAAGAGGTACTTGATCACCATGTGTAAGCAAGGATCTCCAAGTGGACTCAAGAACTGAAGATTAACTGAAGAGGGAGAGGACACAAGGCAGCTTCATGTCAGTCTCAAGCTGACTCATCCTTTCTTCTTCTATCCTATATATAGAGCTCTTCTATGAGGTCTAAGGGGGCTGGAATTTTGTATAAGCAAGGAGGTGCTGTTGGTATACTGCCAGGATTATTGGGTGATTGTTTTACTAGAGGTGAAGAAGAGAGTTCTTGCTGCCGAGGAGGTGCTGCTGGATTGGGGCCAACATCATTGGTTGTAACTTCCTCTGGAACCCTGTTACTTTCTATCAATAAAGTTTGCATGTTCTTCTATATACTTGTTTTACATAGATGCTTTTGTGTTTACATGTATATTTGATGCAACCTAATCCATGCTTCAATTATGATTGCTTGTATCTCGTAGTTTGCTCCCTTTTGTTGTGCAGATTCTGTGTGTAGCTGGATCGGCTTGGAGAGTAAAGAGCTGGGAACGGGATACAAAGCGAGAAGGACAAGGATCGACTAAGCGCAAGACACCAGGTTGGTTGATCCTCTTTCTATTCTCTCTGTGCTTTCATAAAGATGAACATGAAAACTTTGTCATTCAGTTGTTGCTAAAGTCTGTCACCTTTAGAAAGGGTTAGTGTCATCCGCATCGGATACTTTTCCCCACAACACTTTTCCTGAAAGATTACAAATTGATAGAGGAGTAGAAAAGCAGATTATGTTGCCCAATTATGATTTTCTAGATGAATTGAAGAATGTCTATATCAAAATCCATTTGCTACAAGCCATTAAAGAAATTCCAATTCTAACCAAAACAATAAAGGAGTTGTGCATAAGGAAACCATGAAGAAAACAATGGAAACAAAAATAATTCACCTGGTAGGAAAAATAGCAGACGTAATGATGGGAAAAATTGCCATACAAAAATATGTGGATCCAGGAAGTCCAATTGTGAAAACACATATCAATGGAGTTGAAATTCCAAATACATTAATTGACTTAGGGGCAGCAATAAACATCATGAGCAAACAAACTATGGATCAAATCATGCTTCCTAATCTTCTTTCCACACCTACCTTACTGCAACTAGAAGATAGATCAGTAATCAAACTAAGTGGTGTGCTGGAAGATATTTCAGTATCCTTAGATTCTTGGGAATATCCTGTTGATTTCATGATCTTAACTCCCAAGAACAATCTAGGAGGACATCCACTCATATTAGGAAGACCTTGGCTGGCCACAGCTGATGCTTTTATTAGTTGTAGATCTGGTGACATGTATATCTCTGATCGTAATTCAAAAAAAAAAAAAATCTATATCCTCCAATGAAAGCAATCATAGAAATAGATGACAAAGAATGGATTGATGATGAAGATGATATTCAGCCACTATTTACTATTTCAAATATTAGTGAAGATATTCAAATTTTAAATACATTGGAAAAATTTTAATCATCTTCAAAATATGACGATGAGCACTTTCAAGAAAAATCTAATGTTGAATATTTGTCATCTAGCAGATGTCTCTCTATTCTATGGAAGAGTTTGGTAGCTCTATAATTGAAATTTTTCTAGGTAGGACATTGAACATAAACAAAAACTTGGAGAAACTACAACAAGAAGAGCTAACCAAACATTACAAAAACATTATGTTGCATTTGCATGGGAATACATCGACATGAAAGGCATTGATCCTAAGACTTGTATCCATCACATCTATATTGAGGAAAATTGTAGACTTATCAGACAACCTCAGAGAAGGATGAATCCAAATCTTAGAGAGATTGTGAAAGAAGAGCTCCAAAAATTACTGAATGTAAACTTCATTTACCCAATTTCAAATAGCCAATGGGTTTCTCCTTTGGTAATTGTGCCTAAAAAGAATGGTAAATGGAGGGTGTGCATTGATTACTGAGAATTGAATAAAGCAACCCTTAAAGATAATTTTACTTTTCCTTTTATAGATCAATTGTTAAATACATTAGCAAGTAAGAACTATTTCTCATTCTTGGATGGTTTTAGTGGTTATAATCAAATTCAGGTAGCACTTGAAGATTAGGATAAAATCACATTTACTTGTCCATGGGGAACTTATGCCTACTGAGTACTTCCTTTTGGGTTATGTAATGCACCTTCAACATTACAAAGAGCAGTACTAGGAATTTTTTCTGATCTAAAACATGATTGTGTAGAGGTATATATGGATGATTTTACAGTCTATGGGAATACATTTGAAGAAGCTTTGGAAAATTTGGAAAATTTTCTTAAAATATGTAAAGAAACAAACCTTTCACTAAGCCATGAAATATGTTTTCTGATGTTCACAGAAGGTATTGTTTTAGGACATCACATTTGAGGAGATGGGATTAAGGTTGACAAATCTAAAGTTGAAGTCATCTCTAAATTATCAATTCCAAATTGCCAAAAGGATGTTAGAAGTTTTATAGGATTTACAGGATACTATAGAAGGTTTATAGAAAATTTCACTAAAATAGCATCCCCACTCTTCAAATTTCTTACCAAAGATTGTGAATTCAATTGGAATTCTGATTGCCAGTTGGCATTTGAAACCTTAAAAACAAAAATTTCTGAAGCACCCATTTTAAGAGGTCCAAATTGGAAACTCCCTTTCCATATTTCAACAGATGCTTTAGATACAGCTCTGGGAGCTGTATTGGGAAAAAAATATTTGATTCCTTATGCCATTTACTACACAAGTAAGAATTTGACTCCCATTGAGTTAAATTATATTGTGACTGAAAAGGAATTTTTAGCTGTTGTTCATGCAATTAAGAAGTTCAGACACTATATAACAGGCTATTAAACATTTGTTCATACAGATCACTTTGCAATTATATATTTACTGAATAAACCTATTACTAATGGCAGAGTTACAAGATGGCTTTTACTTTTGCAAGAATTCAATATTATTGTGCTAGATAGACCTGGAAAACAAAACACAGTTGCTGATTTCTTGTCCAGGATTCAGAATATGAAAGAAGATTCTCGGGTTGAAGATAAGTTTCTTGATGAATATCTTTTTGCAGTAACTATTCAAACTCCTTGGTTTGCAGATATTGCTAACTATTTAGTCACAGGAAAGTTACCTTCGCTTTTGTTTCCCAGAGATAAAAGAAAAATTATTCAGGAAAGTGCAGGATATTCATGAATCACTAACAAATTGTATAAAATAGGCCCAGATCTTATGATCAGAAGGTGTGTTAGGGAAGATGAAATGCCTGAGATTCTTAAGGCATGACACAATGAGTCATGTGGTGGACACTTTGCTAACAAGAGGATAGCCTATAAAATCCCTTCTTTAGGATATTATTGGCCATCCATCTTCAAAGATGCTAAAGAATATGTCAATAGATGTGACAACTGCCAAAGGGTAGGGAAACCTGCTCCTTCAAATGAAATTCCATTACAAATTCAGGTACTCATTGAACCTTTTGAAAAATGGGCCTTAGATTTTGTTGGGCCAATTAATCCTCCATCTAAGAAGAAGAAGTATATATTGGTATGCAATGATTATGTCACTAAATGGGTAGAAGCCAAAGCATTACCTTTTGCTAATGAAAAATTTGTAGTTAATTTTATTTTTGAGGACATCTTTACTCGTTTTGGTGTTCCAAGAGAAATTGTGAGAGATCAGGGATCTCAATTTACATCTAACTTGGTGGAAGGGCTTGTGGAAGAATACAAGAGCAAACTTAAGAAATCTAATCCTTATCATCCTCAAGCAAATGGTCAAGTGGAATCTACAAATAAAGTGATTGAAGGAATCCTCACCAAGGCTATGCATCTACATAGAAGAGATTGGGCTGAAAGGCTTCCTAAAGCCTTATGGGCCTATAGAACTACGTGGAGGAACACAACGGGACATACACCCTACGAATTTGTTTAGGGAAACAAGTCCTATTCCCTATAGAGTTCCAAATCAAATCTTTCAAGATTGCAGTCCAACTGGAACTAGATTTATCAGAGGCACAAAAGCATAGGCTTGAGAAATTAAATGAACTTGATGAAATCAATCAAGAAGCAGTCCAAAGGACTAGTATAGTCCAACAACAGAGGGCTAAATGTCATGACAAATATATCAAACACAATAGGTTTCAAGTGGGAGATTGGGTGCTGTTATTTGATTCAAAGTTCAATGACTTTCAAGGGAAGTTTCAAACTCATTGGCTTGGGCCATATGAGATTGAAAAAGTCTTTAGTAATGGAGCAGTGAGGATAAGAACAATAGATGAAAGTAAAACTCCTCTTCTTGTGAATGGTCATAGATTAAAGATATATTAAAAACTAATTTCAAAAGAGGAGTTCATTAAGATTTTCCAAGACAATCCTGAAATGAAGCTAGTGAAGAAGAATTCTTCTTCTCCACTAACTTAGTCTTTACTTTTCCTAAAAAAAAAATGGTATAAGGTTGAAAACCAATCATTGATTGGCATACTTATATAGAAAATACAGGGTGAAAATTAGAGGTTTCTAACACCCTATTGTTTCCGGGAAAACTAGTGTCCATTCAGAGCTGCTAGTCCCACTAAGACGGGTAGTTATCTTAGAAACAAACAATTCAAATTAACTTGTGTTTTCTTTTATGAGAGATATATGAGATACAAGCAGAGAGTACCAACCTCAGTCTTTCCCTTGGCTCCTTGCTTGTTTCCTTTCTCCTTTGATAGAGCTTCGCCACTCCTTTCTCACTTGTCCCACTTCAAAGAACACCTGTAGAATCAAAGCAAGAAAATACCATCAAAGCATAGAGATCTATAACCATAAATAATGTAGAATCAGATGCGCATTAACCATACAAATGAATACACAAATACAAGATTCAGAAATATACAAGTATATGGAGGAAAACTCAAATAGCTTTATTGGTAGAAGTAGTAGAAGAGAGGATTACAACCTAGTTGTCTGATCCAGCATCATCCTCCCAGCATGAAAGCCCTCTTCACCTCATGAAAATCTAGATCACCCAACAATACAATGTCTCAAAGAGAAACCAACAACACTTCCTTACAAATTACAAAATTCTAGCCTTTGGATCTCTAGGATGAGGGATCCATATATAGATGTTTGGAAGGGAGTGAGTCAACTTTTGGGATTTTGATTACTATCATTTCACTGATAGTTCTTGGTTCCACTTGGAGATTTCATGATCTATTACTCATACCTAGGTGAATTCAAAGAGGAAAGTGTCATATGAGTAGTTTCTAGAAGATTCTTTAAGTTTCCACCTAGCAAACTGCCTCTGCCATTTGTCTTCTCTCGCTCATCGCACCCTACAGAATGGCTTTTCAGTATGCATCACACCCTTTGTGTGTTGTAGGTGAGATGCATCTCACCCTTAGCATGGAGCAATTTGTATGGTTCCGTTTTAACCAGTTCTGAGCAGTTTTTCAGGGAGAACTTCTGGGAATGATGTAATCAGTTGACCTTGATCCTTTAGGGTATGAAACAACACTTTTAGGGGTTTGAGAGCCCTTGGTTTATTGACATATGTGATTGGGGTTGCAGTTGCCCCCTAAAGCATGAGGTCAAAAATATTCTAATGTCGGGTGAAATGCTTTATCATGAGGATCCGAGGCTTTTCGAACTGGAAGGTGACCTATAATAAGATACAATAGAATACATTATCTTCATAGTATTTTCATGATCTAGCTGAGGTGGGCATTCCCATGCTCAGCTTTATAAAAAAAAATTCATGTACATAGGATAGACAATCGTTTGTGTGGTAGACTGATGATTCTAGTAGAGCCATCATCCCTTAGTTTGGATGATTTTCTGTGCAGCTATGATGTACATTTGATGTCTTTATTTTCCTAAATATATCGCAGCCCGGATGGATGAAACTAGATATGGGGTCTTCAAACTTGTTCAATCTTCACCCGAAGTACAAGTCGATCCATGTGAAAAGATGTTCTGATGTCGAACATGGAAAGACATCACCTCATTACCAGCCAGTGATGTAAGCTGTTAACAGGCGCGAGAGGAATCACCGATAATGATAATGACCCTCAAGGTACTGCAGTACAATTCACATGGTGTGAATACATGAGTTGATGTTGAACACCACGCACAGTCTTTTGGTCAAAGGCCATTGATGTAAACCTATCGCCGGAAGTGAGAAACTTGCCATTGAGGCATGCAAGCTTCAAAGTACTAAAAGGGTTGTTCCTAAGTCAACTTCTTGGATAATGAGCTGATGTTGACAAGAAGTGACCTGTCATAGGAGGTCCTTAATGAATCCAACATCTATGACACAGAACGGAGCAAATGATTTTGTGGAGGTGAAAACGTTCTGATGATACAAGGTTCAGGGTGGCGGTCATGAAAGAATGGAGCGTTAAGGTATTGCAGCGGATGAGGTGTTAGCTGGGTTGGTGAATTCTCTGAGCGACTTCTATTGAACATATCGGTGACACTAGAATGGATTGGTAGCATTAACCCCAAAATGGTTGGTATGGAGGACTAATGGTGATATGACCAGTGAACGGAATAACCCAACCGACTCAATCATGGTGATGGATTGAAAGTGTCATGTTCAAGACTGACCTGCTACTAATGAAGTTCTTCAAGTTTTCTTCCCATTTTCCCTAGTTATTGCTGACCAGTACCTCTTTATTTTTTTCAAGCTTGAGGAGGATAACATATGCTTGTTCTATAATTTTCCCTTTCGGCAAACCTGTCGCTATGTTTTAGCGAGCCTAGTGACAGTGAAAATCACTCTTGTCCATATGGACAAGTTTGTCGCTATTGTTTTAATGAGTTTAATGACAAAGATAACTCGGTCCTTTTCAGTTTTATAGAGTCTGAAAAGAGACGGAAAGGAAACTCCAGTAGTCCTTTTTCGTAGTATAATCCCTTCAGTCCGAAAAAGTATAAAATAATATGAAAGGGATGACTTCTCTAATCACTTCAGCGAGCCGAAAAAGACAAGTGCTCGATATTTTTGTGTAATTATCCCTCAGGTCCAAAAAGATTAAAATATAGAGGAGGCATGGCACTTCCAATCACTTTAACGAGCTGGAGAGGCCAATTTCTCGGCAATCTTTTCATATTTTACGAGTCTAAAAGGAGCTTTTTGAGGAATGAGTGATGTTTTCGGATAGCAAGTGATTCCAAGTAAGGTTTGGAACTTTTCAATCATGGTAGTGTAAAGAAGGTGGCTAATAGAATCACTCATCGCAACTGTTCCTCAAAAGGGTAAAAAATCAAGTGGAGGCATATGGTCGACTAAAAAGGTGGAGGTGATGGTAAGAATATTACCAAGGTTCAAAATCTGATAGCAATGCGATGACAAAGGTTATTTACTGAAGGTGGGTTCATTTTTTAATGAGCTTGAACTCTGGGGGAACATATGCTCATTGCTAGGTTTATTTTTTAATGACCTTGAAATTGGCGTAAACCTGCTCGAGCTAGTTGTATAATAAGGATGTCTCTCATTAGTAGGTTCATTTTTTAGGGAGCTTTCCCCATGCGAAACTTTGCTCCGAGCCTTTTGTATGCAAGCTAGGAATGACCAACTACTGTCCTAAGGGTTAAAGAACTATTGAGGTTAGGTAGGATAGTTTCTCGGTGGGAAACATTTCCTTTACTTTGCCATCGCCGTCGATTCTGGCAAAGGTGAATGGTGGATCAGACCAATCACCTAACTTAAGTAGTTGAAGTTAGTAAAAAACTATGGGGTTAGAGTTATGTTGGTCGATTTTTCACTTACGTAAAAAAGGTTTGCATGCCCCCAGGTATAAAGAGAAGTAGAGTTTCTAGGTTACCATATGGAAGTTCTTGCATTAAAGCAAGGTTGTTTCGTCCACGTAGCAGCCAAAACACTTCCTTGGCTTTTTCCACCGAAATAGACAAAGGTGAATGGTGGGAACCTCCAATCACATAACCTTTGACGGGGAAATCTTATTCCAGACTGATCCAATTTTTGTAAATGGACGGGTGTGTCAGACTAGTCATATATCCTACGAGGACAATTACCTTATATCTAGGGTTTCCCTGCCGAAGCAAACCAGGGTGCATGCCCCCTGCATTTAGTCACATTCACTGAATCACACGCGATCATCAAGTGGACGGACTGGAGGTTGATGAGACATTCCTTATGAAAAAATACCATTTAGGGATGGCATTTGACTAGTAGTTGTGTTTGAACTGGGGAATGAAAGCTAGTCAACAATCTGGACCATTCTGCCTTCATACGGGAAACACATCACCTGAAAGAGTGAGGAAACAATAGCTCCCATGTTGTAAATGTAGTCACGCCTAATGAGTAGATTGTAATCTAGTGGCCCTTGGACTATCATCAAGATTAGATGAACGATTTTCCTTCTCAAAGTTATAGGCAAATTTGGAAGGATTCCTAACTGTCGACTGGTTCCTTTATTGAATCCTGACAGATATCAAATCTCAAGTAGAAGCGAAGGCAAACCAAGCGCTTTCGAAGCAGTTGAGGAAAAGATGCTCACAGAAGCCCCTTCATGTATGATAGTACTAGCCATGATCATTCTGTAAGCATGTACTATGATTTAGAATGGTACATTAGATGGTAGGCGGGGTCTCCCTAGTAGATTCCAATCAAAGGAAACGACTAGATTGCTTGGAGTAGGGACCGAATAAATGTTCGGATGAATCTCTTGAATTGAGGAACTCCCATCCTGTGTTAGAGGAACAGGTAGATTTCCCCCATGTTCATTGGATTTTGTGTTAACAAAAAGAATTTGAACGGTGTCATTCTCATTCTCTCTAGAGATTGTATCATTTGAAGGTGGACCTTCTAAAGACAAAACTGGGTCGACTGCCATCTCGACTTATTGACTTTGGTCTGGTGTGGACTTAAAGGGTTTATCTTCAATGATATGCGTTTCAACCGACAATAGAGGTGTGTCAGTCAGATTTTCAACTAGCGATGGACTCAGCAAGAGCTTCTTATATCTAGGAGGAAGCCGTTGCGGTGAAGCAGGACGATTATCCAAGACTCTTTTAGCTTCGTCCAGGAAAGGACAATGGTGGAGGGCATGATTGCCTTCACACAACCTACAAGGAAACTTAGATCTTCCTTTTTTCCCACTGAATTCATTTTCACTAGTTGATAGTGTACTCTCAACATGATCGACAGAGGTTGAAGACACCAGATTGTGCAAGCGGGGAGACCAGTCTCTCAAGATCTGCGGGATGCAGGGACAATCTCGATGATAGTGGTATCCTTTACAAATGACACACGGAGATTTGGGTTTGGATGGTGCAGTGTGTGGATTTTCACCAAACAATGCATGGTTGCCCCCTTTTGCCGATGGCTTCTTCTTCTTCTTCTCCTTCCCTTTCTTCTTCTTCTTAGTTACTTGGTTTTTAGTGTTACTAGTTTCACCAAGCGAAGAAGAAGAAGGAGAGGGAGAAACAAATGAAGTGGAAGGTGGGGGAACAACTTTAGTATCATTTGGTTACTGATTTGATTGCTGAGGAATTATGGTGTTTTGAATGACAGAGGTTGAGAATAGCCATACTGGCAAGCTAATTGTGAGTCCTGGAAGGGACAATGTACCCATGTGTGGAGCACCAACATCTCCCCAAGAGGAGAAAGGAATAGGATTCCCCCCAAGGGGAAATCCTTGATTTCTAGACTCCATTTTCTCAACCTAAGACCAATGAGGGAACAGTGATGCTATTCCGAATTAAAATAAATTTTATGACACTTTGACGCAACTTGCTTTTTCAATTTTTAAGAGTCGAGAAAAAGCTAAAGATGACTCTAGTCGCCTTCGATTTTTAATGAGCTTGAAGTGACAAGTGCTCAGATGGACCTTTTCTTTTAAGGAGTCTAAAAAGGAATGGAAGTGACTACTTTGGAAATCTAGACAAATGGATTACCAAACCAATCAAAAAACTGCAATATACACATCAATGGTAAATTATAGAGAAATTACTGAGGACTTTACGTACGACAATCAATCTTCTTGAATGTTGTGTTCAGTGCATTGCGACCGATAGGGTGGCAGACATGGCTTCCTAAGGATAAAGGATATCAGCCTATTGTGGTCTCCCAATATATACTCGACAGTACGTGGGAGCACAAGTCCGTACTAGCACTTATCGTATCAAAGAGGAGGAATCACCCAACCTACAATGAAAACGATAGTTACCAAGCTTTATGACGCCGGAATACGTCTCTAGCCTAGACTTCTAGATGTTGTGCGTTAGGTTCCAAAGAATTTTTATGTTCATTAAGGTTTATTTTATAGTTGATTTTTCTTAAGAAGTTTTCCTTTCAAGGTTCACCACGTGATGTAGATGTACAACTCCTAAATATGCAATCTAAAATGATAAATAGTCGTTTATTTTCTTTTAGCAATGAAAATCCTAGCTACTAAGGAAAGAAATATATGATTCTTTCAACATAGAGCAGAGAGCACACACTAAATGCACTTTTCCTAAATCAATTTCCCCATTCAGTCTGAATGCAAATGTACATGCATGTATTTGTTTTTCAGTTCCCTTAATGTGAGAATGACAAAAAGAAGATTGAGTACAGATCTAAACTCATTTCTTTCAAAGCAACAGTATTAACAATTTCTTTTCAAAAAACGAAAGGAAGACTAAGACGACACTTTCTCTTTCGAATGGAAAACTATTTTTGACACTTCAAAGAATTGATAATTCAAATCAAATACAATGGCAAAAGTGTAATCGACTATCTAAAAGAGGAAGACTTTACGACACTCTTTTTCTTGACTGAAAACAACAGTTGCGACACTTTCGAATCAAAAGACAACAGTTCGATTAAGCTACTGTTTGCAAAGGAGGACTGTAAATGATGAAAAATACATAAAAAAAAAAAAAATCACAATTCCTTATCAATGGAGGCTGAATAATGTGAAGGAAGAAGGTTTCAACAGTGATATACTAATCATAGACAGCAAAACTACTAAATAGAGCTGAAAACAATGAAGAAAAAACCAAAATCTGGAGGCAGAAACAGTCTCATTCAATCATCGCACATGTCCTTAAGGAAAACATGGATTCATATCACTTGCAACACATAGGAGGTGTGATGCATCCAGATTGTCAATGAGAGATAGTGCAATGGTCCAGGGACGATACTGAGCTTGGTTTTCACCCACAGTTTGCAGCTAAGTTCAAGGATTTAGGCTGAGATAATGATAGACAATAAACACAAAGTATAGGGCTGATATAATAAGGTTATTAAGCTACCACCAGGGCACTTAGGATGTTTTCAAGTCAGATGTTCAGTTCATAAACCAACCTGGAGATTGACTGAAGCAGTGTTGATCTACTTTGCAATTGCATAACAACATCAGTTCGAAGGTTAGCTGACTTAAATTTAGGCTCCATCTGTAGTTTACAAAGCAAACAACAGTAAAAAACAAACAAACTATTCACTCCCCAGTGGAGTCACCATTTTGTTTCCAGGAAAACTAATGTCCATTTAGAGCTGCTTGTCCCACTAAGACGGGTAGCTATCTTAGAAACAAACAATTCAAAGTAACTTGTGTTTTCCTTTATGAGAGATAGATGAGAAAGAAGTAGAGAGTACCAACCTTAGTCTTTCACTTGGCTCCTTTCTTGTTTCCTGTCTCCTTTGATAGAGCTTTACCACTCCTTTCTCACTTATCCCGCTTCAAAGAACACCTATAGAATCAAAGCAGCAAAATACCATCAAAGCATAGAGATCTATAACCATAAACAATGTAGACTCAGATGCACATTAACCATACAAATGCATACACAAATACAAGATTTAGAAATATACAAGTATATGGAGGAAAACTCAAATAGATTTATTGATAGAAGTAGTAGAAGAGAGGATCACAACCCAGCTGTCTGATCCAACATCATCCTCCCAGCATGAAATCCCTCTTCACCTCATGAAAAGCTAGATCACCCAACAATACAATGTCTCAAAGAGAAACCGATAGCACTTCCTTACAAATTACAAAATTCAAGCCTTTGGATCTCTGGGATGAGGGATCCATATATAGATGTTTGCAAGGGAGTGAGTCAGCTTCTGGGATTTTGATTAGTGTCATTTCACTGATAGTTCTTGGTTCCACTTGGAGATTTCATGATCTCTTACTATCCCTAGGTGAATTCAGAGACGAAAGTGTCATATGAGCAGTTTCTAAAAGATTCTTTGAGCTTCCACCTAGCAAATTGCCTCTACCATTTGTCTTCTCTCAGTCATCAAACCCTACAGAAGGGCTTTTTAGTATGCATCACACCCTTTGTGTGCTGCAGGTGAGATGCATCGCACCCTCAACATGGAGAAATCTGTATGGTCCAGTTTTGAGCAGTTTTTTAGGGGGAACTTCTAGGAAATGATGTAATTAGTTGACCTTGATCCTTTAGGGTATGTATGAAACAACACTTTTAGGGGTTTGAGAGCCCTTAGTTTATTGACATATGTGATTGGGGTTGTAGTGCCCAAATATGTCTATAACACCTATATTTTCCATTTTCTTTCTATAATAAGTAGTGACAAAAAGCTACAGTCATTAAGTAGTTTAGATTCTACAAATTCATCATCTCATCTCACTTCACTCCATTTTATTGTTTCCGTTTTACTTCATCTCATTGTCATATTCCATGAATAAATTTTTCAGTTTTCCTTTTACAACTTTCATTCCATTTTCATTTCATTTATCACATCTCATTTCATTTCACTTACATAGCCACTTCCATTTCATTCATGATCCATAAGCCATATTTCACTTTCTTTTTCATGTTCTGTAGTTGATTCTGTTCTACAGCTAATTTGATTCTGCATCTATAATTTGTTTATAGTTCAGGCACAAGTATACAGCTCATAATAAAATCATGTATGCATGAAATTGAAAGAAAATCTCAATTTTTGAAGACCAACCATGCTCAAAGTACCTATGGATCAACATAAAAAAAAAAAAATTAGCAAGCGAAAGGTAAAGGTTCCAAAGGTAAATGCAAAGATTTATTTCAAAAAGCAATTTGAAAACAAAAGTTTGTATAGTATGTATAATCACATGTCTCCTTAATCAACCATCATTTGACTTGACCACCACTACATCTCCACCATATCTTCCATCTTTAATGACAAACAGTCTTAATGATTCTTTCATAACAAATCTCCGCTTCAAACTCCATAACCTATACTTAAATGGTTCTCCACAACTCCACCTTTTAACAGTCAAAATGACGATGTGACCTACCTATCTAATACTCTCTAAACCCTTACTGTCTATTTATTACATGCAAACCCTTAAGTTTATCTCTCCTATAACACACAGTCATTTGATATACATAGTCTTTCCATTTTCATATATACACAGTTATTCCATTTCCATACACATAGTCATTCCATTTCTTAATAGCACTCGTTTTATAGATGGTAAGAGTAATTTTGAAGGTTAACTAAAAACAGGGGATATGGGGCTTATTGTCACGACAGAGCCCGTAGGGGTAAAGTATATGGAGGGGTATCCACAACTTAAAGGGATGCTACAGAAGGCCATATGGTTAAATTTTATTAAGAAATTTGACGGCTACCACAAGGAAATTCCCAAGCATTTTGCAAGGTCATTTGATGGCACAAAAGTGGAGATAGGAGATATTAAATTTGTAGTCACAGAATCCTTCATAGCAAAAGAAACAGAGCTACCGAGACAAGGAGAAAGATGGTTTAAAAACAAGTAATTTCATGGTGAATCTTGGAAGGTGATCCTCAGAAACCCAAGTATGGATGTTACAGTATTTAGAAAGGGAATTCCTATTTCAGCACTCAAGAACAAATGGGGTAATATGCTGTTGATATTGCAAAAATTCATTACATGTGAAGGAATATTTGGGTCTATGTATGTTTACCATATACGCTTATTAATGAATTTCTTAGAAAATGGAACCATCAACCTTCCCTTCTTCCTTCTAAACAGTCTAAGAAGAATGGCTACAAATGTCCAAAAGAAAATTGAATCCATAGAAACAACTATGTATCATCATGGATTAGTGAAGATACTAGTTGAATTCCATTTGAAAGGTATAGGGGATACCCGAGAAGATTTCTTGGTAAGTATTTTTTTCCATGATGCTCCAGAGTCACCTGAGGAGAGTCATGTTAAGAAAAGTAGGAGGAGAAAGATCAACATTAACATTCAAAACAAATCTAGAGCCTCGTCACAAGAGAATGATGTAGAGATAGCTTCTAAACCAGAGGTTAGAAAGCAAACTAAACAGAAAGGAAAAATCAAAGAGAGAGCTAAAGAAATCAATGAAGACATTCTGTGAACCTTCATCACCACAAGAAGATGAACAATGACTCTCTGAAAGACTGACCAAGATTAGGGAGCAAATCAAGAAAAAGAAGGAGATAGGGAAGAGGAAGAAGGACACAAGAGAAGAAACCATAAGCTTCCAAAGCCTGAGAAGGAGCTCTAGACTTGGAGGTAAGATGAGGAAGATAACATCAAAAGGAGACCAGTTCATAAACCTAGAGGAAGAAACCCCAGTTCAATCTCCTGAACACAGTCCACAAAACTTGTTAGAAAATTATATCTTATAGAGCAATGGAACACATAAAATATTGCATAAATATAAACACATAAAAACACATAGAACAAGAGAGACATAAATATACATGGTTCACCCAGTTTGGGCTACGTCCATGGAGAAATAGCCAGTCCTTCTTTTTATATTATCCAGCAAACTGAGGAGATACAACCTACAGCAAATCTGTTGTCACTCCCTCTTCACTCTCAATCTCCTCTCTCTTATTCACTTAGAATACAGATCTACATAGATGCAATACAATTCCCTCATATATAGAGAGGGGTTGCCTTCTAGGGCAAAAAACCCTAAATTAAACATAACTTCTACTGTCAGATCATCTGCCTAACGAACGGCCCAGATTGACTAGACTTTTATGAGGCAATTTTACATCTACTTTTAGCTTCGAGGGTGCTGGCTGCCGGACCCCCCAGCCGGGGGGGATTAGCCCCCCCATATCCCCCCTGTGTGGAGGGGTGTACAATCTTCATGGGGTATACATCGAGTTGAAACCTTTGAATATAGAAGATAATCAAGCTCCACACCCAACAAAACACTCCTCAACAGAATTTTGAAGGCAATCCAAGCAGAGCTTTTCCTGGCATAGATCCAGTACAACAGCAAAATTATGATTACATAGAATCTCTGGAAAATAAAAGTGCCTCAATGGATCCAAGATCCTCAGCCAATCCAGAACAACCTGTCAATCCACAAGAACCTCTAATTAGCTCTCTCAAACAAGAAATCTATGAGTTGGAGATATTGAAGAGGCATATTAAGAAAGAAAATGAAACCCTGAAGGAACAAAGCAAACTGGATAAAGCCATTCATGAAAATACAATACTGCAACCAGGGCTATGGTACAAGAAGAATTGTTGAAAAGGAAAAATAGGAATTTGAGCAAAACAATTATCAACCTCAAATACAAACTTCTTATGAAGAAGCCCAGGATGGCAATTAGTGCAAGGAGAAGTAAGAAAAGGAAGTTGGATGTGCTGGCAGAAGTGTCAAAATAGATGCAGGCAATTAGTGCAAGGAGAAGTAAGAAAAGGAAGTTGGATGTGCTGGCAGAAGTGTCAAAATAGATGCAATAGGAGAAAGAAGTTCACATTTTTGAAAATTGCATGGGGACATGCAATGATTTTGCAGTGGGTGTATGTTAACCCTCAAAATTACTCTTTCCCTAGCAACTATTCTCATTCCTTTTCTTTGTTTTTCGACAAGAAAGATGCATTCTCATCACTAATAACTGGTATAAACTATCTTGAGGAGGACATTTAGTGATTTACATATTATGCTTTTTATGTTTTTTTGTTTGAATAAATTTTTTTATATTAGCTACGAAACACAGCCTATTCTGTAGCTAACTAGCTGTTTCATAGCTACTTCCATTCTCTAACAGTTTCTAGGTGTCAGAAGGAGAAACTAGCCACATGGGTAGCTTTGAAATCATCATGACATGGACACTGTCCTATTCATTCAGCCCAGGTCGACAAAGAAGATGGCATAAGTCTACAGTCAATGGATATGTCAAACGCAAAGAGACCAAGGGTAACCGGACTTTGTTTCGTGGTTAATTAATACGTTTCACAGTGATGGAAAGCATTATACGAAGCAACTACCTGTACCTATGGACTCCAACACCCACTTGTACAAATGAATCCAACAGCTGCCATGTCTTGGATTTATTTCTCCAGCAGCCGAGGAAGAAATTTTGCATATCTGTCTTCTACGTGTTTGGCTGTAGCATGCTTTTCTCCACAAACAGTTATATGATTTTTCTTATAAATACCTGTGTAAAGGACCGAAGAAGTTAGCAATAATAGTAATAGTTTTTATGTGAAATCAAAGTTCCAGACTCTGTAATTTTTGGACATTTTGTGTCCCTGTTTTAATATGAGAAGACCGTATGTTTTTATGAACATCTGAAGGAGTTTTCTTGGAGTTGATTGAGCAAGCATAGCCTAATCAGTTGCAGAGGGCCCCTGCACTGAAGAGGTTTTATTTTATTTATTTGTCTTCTTCTTGTTAACTGTAAATTCATCATTTTCTTTCTAAAACAGTGTTTATAATCATTTTTCTTACTAACAGTGTTTATAATTTAGAGCAATTTCCATTAGCTTGATTTCTTTTTAGTTCTTATCAGTAGTTTAGAAGATAGAACTCAATAGTGTAACCTTGTTTCTTCAATAAGAAATTAACCTTGTTCCAGGATAAGAGTAGGATTGAATAATGATAAGGATACGTTGTTGAATAGTTTACTTCATTTATTGTTTTTCTAGTTGAAATTCTCAGTTAAACTGATCAGTGTCATTTACTGTCTTTGCCATTTCATTTTTAGTTCAAAATACTAACTCATGGTGTTAATTAATGTTTATGGAAAACCCTCCAAGTTGATAATTCATCCTTAACTAAGTGGTTGAATATTTCATCTATGCATTGAGTTATTTTTGCATCTCTGTATTTGCTTTCACTTAGATTAATGAAGTATAGAATTACTCAAATGTCATCCCAAGGAGATTTTCTCCCAAAATTGAGAGGCAGAGTAACCAAGTATTTCATTTAGTTTTATTTCTGCAATTAGTTAGAAATCACTTGCAAATTTCACTTTCAGTTTTTAATTCATGATTTGGAAATAATGGTAAAATAAGAATAGAAACTTTGTTTTCATTTCTCTCTTAGCTTTGTTTCCATATCTTTCTTAGCTCTATTTTCATTTTTAAACTTTGAGCGGTCTTTAAGAGAGTTAGATTTAGTTTTGATAATTTACATTGTAAATCATTAGGAATTAAAAGACTAAAAATCCCTAAAAAAACATAAAACATAAAAACAACGAAGTAAGAAGGGTTAGCTAGCACAAATAGTACACTACACTTCATTAGTTTATGATACCCGGATTGATAATTTATGTAGAGAAATTTAGGACACTAAATTGACCAAACAGGATCCAGCACACTAAAAAGCCTCTTACTTAGAACAATTAGGGATGAATGGATTGATCTCCTTGATCTCATAAGTAGAGGTGAAGGGCAAGAGTAAGTCAATCAACATCAAGATCGGTAAGTCAAACTAAACTTGGAAATTTTCTTGATAACTTTAAAACAAAAATTCTTAGCAATCTAAGTGAACAAGTAGAAATGTTAAGAATAAAAAATGAGAAAAAAAACGATGTTGATATTTGTGTTGACCATGGAGAATCACATGATGTTAAATATTGTCCCTCATTACCAAGGTTGAAGGAAGTTTACCAATAGGACAATGGAGCAAGTCAATTGTCGGTACAGCTATGTTATGTAGCTCCAAGAGGACCATGGCAACCTATTCAACTTGATATGAGGCAAGAGCCTAATTCATAGTTTCAAGCTTATGCACATCCATCGCAAAGTAATTGGAATACAAGCTTTCCTTGGCAACCTTGGCCTTTCGATTCTTTGTCCTGAGTGCCATAATATTTTAAATTCCCATAGCTTTCCTTCTATTTTTCATGAGTGCCATAATATTTAAAAGTCAGGGGTTGTTAAGGTAAAGAACATGAAATATAAAGGTCTGATCCGATCCGATATAAATAAGTTAGGCTCTATGATCCGATCCTGATCTGTAGGTTGTTGGTTTGTTCCATAAATTATCAAAACATTCTGAGATGGGGTGTTGTCTCTAACAAACCTGGTGTTGTGGGGGTCGGCTACATAAGATTCCATTTGGGTCTCTAAATTGAATTTTTCTATAGGAAAGTTGATTAATTATATCCTTGAATCTAGTTCTTTCAATGCAATCAGGTGCAGGTGCAAGTGGCGACATAACAAGACTTAGGGAGGTGAGTTCAAAAATGCTTCTAATGACCCAACTAGTGAAATTGACCTTTTGAGGTTGTTTCGTTCGATACAAAAACCCTTTGATAAACATGTACGTATTTAAGAAATCATGATTGGGTGTGGATGGGTTTGTAGGAATATGATCCACCAATTGAACTCACTCGCATTGTTTGATTAGTAAATAGCTGAGTCCTTTCCAGTTGGTTCAGATTGAATCCAAACGCCTCCCCTCCAAAGGCCATGGTAGTGGTTGTTGTGGTAAATTATGAAAATGTTATGAAATGCGATTTTAGGGCTATAAAATGCATTTTTGTAATGGGTCAAGATTCATCGCAGTCTTTTTCGTGCATTTGTCATTAGGGAAGTGGATTATTCAGAGCATGTTGGGTAAATCAAAATTGTCAAATAAGCCTCTCCTTGTTCTGATCAAGTAGCAATTGATCCTATCCATGTCAGTTGGATTCATGGTGCAATGAGTAAAACCGCATCAAAGGTTATTTGATAGCTCTAAAGTGCGTCATTGGTATGGGTCGAGGCGTAATTTTCGGTTGTGAAAAATGGAAATTCAATTAGGGAAAGTCGATGAATGTGAGACTTTCGGTAAGGTTATTCCTTCAAGGTCGGTAGGCTAACACGCCATCCAGTTTAGGTTGTTCTCGTAACTTCCAAAAACGTTGTAAATGCAATTTGATCTATATAAGGATTAATTTATCAGGGTTCAAGTGCATAATATCCACCAGGATATCGAACTTGCATTTTGCTTTAGTAAACTGGCTAAAATAGCTTAGTTAAGGTAGTTCAGGAAGATAATTGATTAATAACTGACCCAACCTAATAGGTAGTCATTCCTAAAAGTGTCTGCTTGAGGGGTAAAAGGGTTGAAACACATCCAGCTAGCCAAACAACTTTCTTTTCCGAATTGGAAATTACATGTTGGGTTGTGTTATATTCTTTCCACGACTAGCTCCCCTAGTTAACCGGGGAATTAGAGGGGGGGGCATAGCCCCCCCTTCATTGTGCCAATTGCGCAACAGGGGGGCCACAGGGGGTTTGAGGGTGGCGGGTAGCCCCCCTCTACAGGGTTCGAGGCAGCGCCATGGGGAAATTGTTTTTGGACGCTATATTAGGTTGGGCGGACCTACCTATGGTTTTGTGCATGGTTTTCACATAGGGTTTTGGACGCAATGGTATTGGATGCTTCAGCATGTATAAATATGTATTGTGACATTGAAAGGAACATAATGAAAAATCAAGCTAGTAGTCCCGGTTTTGGCATCCAGGGGAAATCTCTATGTCTATGTGTTTTATGTGTTATGCTCTTACATTGTTTATTTTTTATTTTTAGAATTTGTATGCAGGTAATTTCTATATAGGGTTAAAACCTACATTACATATATAAAAGAGAAAATATAAGATAAGGGCAAGGTTGATGGATCTCCTCTGGATAGTAACTTCTAAGAGGTTCATAGAAAGTAGTACTCGACCCTCCTAACTAAGCGCTTCATTCATAATGAAGTGGTATAGGGAGGCTATATCTTTAGGTGGACTTTAAGGTTAAGGCATTAGAGGTCTTTCTATTCCTTTGTGTAGTGGGTGCTCTAAAATTCCTAAAGAGTATTGGCTCCTAAGTGGGATAGGTACTAGTGGTACCAAATTAATTCAAGCATCTAGGCATGGAGTGTTGATTCCAAAAAGCATTTGAAATGCAATTGGAACTAAATCAAACCTGAGTTTGTTGAGATTCATAGGCATCTCATCCCATACAGGTTTGATAATGTGCATTTGGGCTTACCTAGACTTGCTTGATTCATTTTATAATTCCCTCCACCTTTGTCCCGAGTGCCAGAATATTCAAGTTAAGGCGTGAAGCGAAAACCTTCTCATCGATGCGGTTTTGGATATATGAAACCCTGGGTTGTTGTAGGTCAAAGGAATATCTCATCTACTGGGTCTCGAACTTTCATTTGTCTTGTTTGGACTATGGACTCTGTACCAACATTTAAGGTGGTTCCTCCAATCCACTAATAGGGGGTGCACCATAACGAGGTGAGTGAGATGTGTAGTAGTCCATTCCCTGAATAATTTGTTTCTATTTTGGGTTGGTCTTGTTGATCTAAAAAATGTCCCCTCTCCCGGTGGTCGAGCGTGCTTTCGCATCCTCTCCCTTAATTGAGAGCCCTGCCTTCCTTTTTCTTACTGGGTGGGGGCCTAGAGGTCGAGCCATGCCTCATATCCTCTGCTTTTTAGTTGAGACATCTTACACTTCCAAACATGTATTTGAATAAGAAGATCAAGTTTGATGGGGTTAGGCAGCTATTGAAGTTGGGGGAGCTAGCACCAAGTTAGGTGGGGTGGGGAATGAAAGAATAAAATGAAAAAGAAGAGGATCGAAGAGGCACAATAGTAAGTTTATCAATAATATCCCAACATGAAAAGACATATCAGATTAGGCTGGCACCTGGTTTGGGTGGTCTATGAATTCATTTGAAAACTGTCCCCTCCTGTTAGTTGAGTCACTTAACGTACCTAAAACACTCATTTTCTAAAGATTAACTTGGTTGATAAGGGACCAGATAAATATGATGCATCCAAGTCTCTCATTCGCATTTCTCATTAGGCAAGTCAATGACTGAGAGCATGTTAGGTAATTCCCCATCCAATCATGCCATCCTAATCAATCTCCCCATGGCATCAGCTGGTGGTAAGGTAAGTTCTCTATATCCTCCTTCCTAACTACGCTAGCTATGTGATTCCTCTGGCATAGGGTTGGTTCTTGGCATGTGGCTCCACTCCAGTTGTAGTAATTTCTGGGAAGTGAAAGAGTCTAGGCAAAGGAGTGTTGAAAAGCATGACGCCCCTGACTACTGGTATAGTATTCCTAGCTGATAGAGTGGTTGTGACTTGAAGCACTAAGGATTCTGATCTTGAGAGGTAAAGGGACTATCATTTTATTCTATCAGTTTCTTCTCTAAGGATGAACATGTCCTGACCCACACTAGGTGATTCTAGGTCTAAGGCTCTGGGTCTAGAAGTTGGTGCAAGTAAAGAGAAAAAAAGGTGGTGTTTTTCTACCCCTGCCTCCCTCCTATTGTAGTATTGTACCCTTGTAGAGTGTCTACTATATGCCCTTCTGTTTATGGTATAAATAGGCACCCCCAATCCAAATTATATTTCCGTGTTGATTCAAATTCCCATTCAAGATCCAATGATTCCAGGATCCCATCCGTGGCTTCTAAGGTTGACTAGGTGACTACCAACATGCACTGATTTCTAGTCTAGGGCTAAAGGTCTATAAGTGCTAGAAAGTAAAGAGACAAAGGAAATATCTGTTTTTCTAGCATGTGCTCTTAACTACTGGTATATTCCTGGCTTCTAGTTCCTCCATCTTTCTAGCCTGCCTAGGTTTCCAGTAGTAAAAGAAAGAATGGTAAGCTTATTCCTTTTCCATACCATAAATCGAGTAGGGCTTCTAAGGTATTCTGACTGACTAAAAATACTAGTGATTCCTGTGGCTTCAGGTATATCTCTCTATAAGTAGTGGCAAGTGTAAGAAAGAGTAAGGTCATAACATGCATCTGCTCCTATCAAGTTGGGTATTCCTAGCATCTAGAGTATTTACTTGAAGTGCTTGGGTTTCCGGTTGGTCTTGAGAGGGTAAGAAGCTCTTTTCTTCTACTAAAAGGCATATGTAAGTGTGTCATATTCAAGTTCAAAGGTAAAGGCTAATGACACATCCAAATCCCAATTCAAAGAATACCATCCCTGATTGGCTCTCCCCTCTAGCACCACATCCAATCTGATTTGGTACTCTTGGTTTGAGCATTTCGTTTTCAGCATTTGGCTAGGGCTTTCAGCATGTAGATATGGTTTTCAGCATGTAGCTAAGGCTGTAAAGAGAAATTCATTCTAGAAGGTGGATAGTATTCAAAGGTAAGGGCTATTTCTTCGTTCCAATTAAACGATTCAAGTCCTCTTCTAGCAGTGAATCCTCCCTGTTCTAAGCCATCATGGTATGGGGTCGGAAAAGGTAAGTATATATAGCGGGTGTCTGGTATCAAAGGTCTTGTAGATTCCCTACAAATCCCTCATGGTATAGGACTGGTACAGATAAAGTATGTGTAGCATGTGGTTTGTATGAAACAAGGTATTCTGATTAATCTACCGTCCCCTATTGCTCCAAATATGGCCTTCCTGGTATAATTCTTGGGTTGTTGGTAAGTTCCTCCATGCCATCCTTCGGGGGCTTCAAAGAGCTCATGAACCCATCCATACTGATAAACAATCATTCAAATTCCCATGAAATTGAAACATCTGTAGTTTCTTCTAAGGTAAGGTCTCAAACAATCTCGTGACTAACTAACTATGCTACGTGCCAGGTCTAGGGCTCTCGTGTGAGTTCCAGTAGGTAAAGAGTCAAAGGGTTTGTTCATAGCACAAGCCCCTACAACTTTCATATTCCTAGCTTCTAGGGTAGTTCCTCCATTTCTTAGGGTAAAGGCGTGAGTAATATAGGGGTAAGGAAATAAATAATGCTATCTGTCTATTTGGTGCTTGTAATCACTAAGCTGGGAAGCAAGAAATGCCTCCATTATGCTATGTTGAATGGAAGGGTAAGGGATAAACTACAAACCCATGCAATCTAATATGGAAATTCTATGGTAAGGGAATATAAGTGTTCCTCAAAAGTGAATAATATAGATGTTCCTACAAATCCTAATGCTTGGGTGACTATCCTAACTGGCTCTGTCCAGGCATTTGTCCACTCACTCAATATCCATTGGCCTAGCAGTAATAAGGATGTCCCATAAGAGGCTCCTTCATATAAGATGTCCCAACAATAAGAATGTGATCTCCCCAAGGTATCCCCGCCCCATAGCGAAAGGATCTAAGCCCATCAAGTAACTAGGTGACCCTCTCCTATGTTGGTGACTAATCCCCATTCAAGCCAGCTCTATCCTGCAAAGTAATCCCTCATCAAGGGAGAAAACAAAGTAACCCTACTAAGATTATTTGACCATCTCCCCATGCATCCCACCCATCTATAAGAAGCACTACATGTTTTAGTGTGTGCAGCACGTGTCCTTGCACTCGAGGGTAATGAAAGAAGGTAAGTCACCCCAAAACAAATCTTTGCAACAAGGTTGGCAATGAAATTATGGGATCCATCCACAATATCCTCAATATTTTCATCAATATCCTCCATACCCAACTCCATGTTATCCCTACCATTCACCTCCACCACAACCATAACCCCAACCACATCCATCTCAAATATCCACTCCCACTCAACTACCTATACCACCATTTCTGAACCCACACAATGAAGCATCTCAGCCCACTTACAATCCTAAGGTACAACACTTCCAAACATATCCTCTTTATCTAAATCATATTCATCTTAGCTCAGGAAGAATATCACAAAAAAGAGATTCTCTTGATATCATTGAAGGAGAACATGCAGAAAAATAAGATTAAAATGAGAAGACCAAAGAATCATGGGTTGTAGTTGACAAAGAGCAGACATCAGAATCAAAGATTGGGAACGTACCCTCATGTTTACCATGAGATCCTCTATGTGTTCAAAAGAATAATCATGAAAAAGAAGAAGATTTGAATTTCATGGAAGAAGAAGACATCCAATATGATCCAAATCAGCAAGTAGACCAGGGGCATCACAACTATATTAAAATATGGTTCCAGACAGTCACTAAGTTGTAGAAATACTCTCTTATTCAATTGTGTTTGATATCATCAAAGTCAAAGCATTTGATCTCTCAAATTCAAGTACATGTCAAAGCATACATTCCAAGCCTATGCATCAGTTTATCTATCATCTTGATGTGCATATGGCTCCATTGAAAGCATTCCTACACTTGAAAATGATTTTGTTTTTTCATTTATAGTAAGATAGGACAAGAAAAAAAAAATGAAAGATAAGAGAAAAAAATAAGAATCTTAGGTGAAAACCTCCTTTGAGGTGCCTAAGATTGGCTCATTTATTGAAAACCTCCATGAGGCGGTCAATGGGTTGGAAAAAAAAGAGAAAAAGGAGAAAAATAAAAGATCCCAGGTGAAAACCTCCTTTGAGGCGCCTAGGTAGACCTAGTAGTTGAAAACCTCATTGACACGGCTAGTAGGCCTAGAAGAAAAAAAGAAGAAAAAATAAAATTCTTTGCTCCATGTGTCTCTCTCTCATGAATTTAGGTGCTCTCCAACCTTTGCAAGCAACAAAAACAAGTTAGCCACCAAAAGAAAAGTTGATCACAAGCCTAGTCAAAAGAAGTCAAATTTTGACTTTCTCCTCCTTTGATCAAATGCTACAATAGGACCAAGATCGTGCCAATCCATCACCCTCATCTATTTCCACCATCCACTCATCATTCCCAAATTTTTACCACTCATATTCCTTGTCCTAAAATACTACAGGAAATCCTGTAACTAGTACAAAGAACAAATATACATAGAGCAGAAAATTAATTTTATCATATATTGAAAACTGTACATCCATTTGTAAATATATTACATGGGGAGATGCATATGGATGATGGAAAGATGCCCAAGTAATTTTAGCAAATTTCAGTGCACATATTTCAAGAAATCGACCTCCATCACCTACAATTATTTTTGAATTTTTCTCGATATTCGTGCATCCATTTACAAAGTTGTTCCATGAGGAGATGCATATAGATGATCGTAGCATGCCCAAGAAATTTTAGAAAATTCAAGTGCACACTTTCCAAGAAATAGATCTCCATCAACTTCATCCATTTTTAGTTTTTCTCCAGATTCATGCATCCATTGGAAAAAAAATTTATGGGGAGGTGCATAAGGATGATGGCAACATGCCCAAAAAATTTCAAGTCAATCGAGTATATCATTTGGGAGATATGCATTTAAACAAGATACTACAAGCTGTCCTAGTTTACTACAGGAAATAGGATGAAAGCTATAGGAAGGCATGGAAGGTGAAATGAAGTGTGGGAAATGTGTCTAACAGTGGAATAACGTATAGGGAAGGTGAACATCACCCATGGTCAATACCAACAGTCCAAGAAGGTCAGATTTCACTAACATAACTTGCTGATGGTAATTGGAAGACAAAGGTTTAAAATCACCAAGCTAGTAAGACCTATGCAGAAGAAAACAAAGGAAATTATCACCTCTAGAGGACCATGGATCGATCATCAACTCAACGGCAACACGCATGTCTCTCCAACAACCATCAAGTAAGTACAAGTATGCAGTATTCTTGACCTCTTCTCTTGAGCATATTATAGTTAGAAATGTGTTGTCAATGCATGAGGGATGAGGTTTTATAAGCTAAGGATGGGTCAACAGTCTCGATCGCCTTCAACTAGTTAATTGCAGCTCACTCCTTCATTCATGCAACGTGGAAAAACCAAATTATGAGGGGTGATGATTTTGAGGAATGGGGACAACTGATCTAGGTGGACATTGGTGGCCACCAGCTAATTCCACTTGGACCCCCACCATTTCTTCTTTCAGTTTTTCAGTTTCCTTAATTATAGCATAGTTTACTATTTTTATCAATTTTTTGGGTCCTAAACTTCCAGAGCCATTTTGAGGCCCTAAATAACATTTTTTTGGGAAATCTACCACCAGCAATTTTCTGTCAAAATTTATCGTCTTCGTTGTAGTCCTCAGAGAGATCTTTTGAACGGGATATCATGCGTGTCAAATGGAGATAATAGGACCAAGTCGTGACCCCAGGAAGTTGGCAGTCCAAGTCACCCCAATGGGACCCATAAACTCTTGGTGTTACATCTCCTCGGGTTAGGGTTTTGGTTGTTTAGGGTTTGCTCTTATTGTTCAATAATAAAATGGCCCTTGAGCCTCATTGTAAGGTAGTTCAGAGGCATGTAGCTACCACATCTCTTCTGATAAGCTACCATTGCCCTAGCTGGTTTATTTCCATTCCTGTTTGTAAGCATATTTCAGTATTTTACATTAATGAAATGAAGTATTATTTCCGCTGCATCTCTGTGTTTACGGTTATCTCTATAATTTGTTGTGTTCCTATTTAAATCCGGATCAGTGGTATCAGAGTGGGTCTACTTTTCTTCTCTATTTTTCTTTGCATGTCCCCAACGAGGTCGAGATATAAGGAGTTAGGGCTTGAACTGGTCGAACCTTTGCAAGACCAACCTTGCAAATCCCGATGGCCTCCCATGGTGGATGAAAAGAAAGACGAGGGGGTAGGAGATCCTATCAAAATCTTATTCGAAGAAGCCCTCAAGTGACAAAGGAACGCGATGATTGACAACTTTGCCCAGATCCTTTAGCTACCTGGGGGTGACGCATCGGCTTCTAACAACAACTTTGGAAATGACACACCATTTAAGGTACAAGTTAAATTTGATATCCCCATATTTGAGGGTTAGATAGATGCAGATGTTGTCGATAAATGGTTAAATGTGCTAAAGGGTTATTTTTCTATTCATGATTTTTCTTATCGGGAAAAGATTATTTTCGCTCTTCTCAAAGCAGCCCCCCACGTCAAGGATTGGTGGGAAACCTACTGCGAGTAGAAGGATGAAAGTACAAGTTCAATATTTTCAGCTACATCCACTTGGAATTCATTTTGGGATGCCATCAAGGAGCAGTACTACCCTGTCGGAAGCTATGAGGATCAATACATAAAGTGGACCATGTTGCGGCAGGGAAGGGACCAAGACGTACTGAAGTTTACCAATATTTTCCATAGCCTTCAAACAAAGTTTGGTATCAAGGATACAGAGTAGCATTTGGTACTCAAATACTGTGGCTGTCTACACAAGTATATCCAGAAACAAATAAAATTCCTAAACATCTCCTCACTTGGCACAACATACCGATATGCCATCAAGGTCGAGCAAAAGTTTAAACAGAAGAAGCGATACTTTGGAGCTGCGAATCCGAAACAAGGGAAAGGTGCCCCCAAATCGCAGAACAAAGGACAAAGCCAAGGTGGGGTGGCCCAAGGCAACCCGCCAAAGATGCAAGCAAAGAACAACACCACGAAGCTGAAAATGGACAAGGGAAAGTGGTGTGTGTTCCATAAGAGCTCCACTCACAACACAAGTGAGTGTTGGGCCAAGCAGTCACTGGTGACTGAGCTAAAGGTTTTAGAATCAGATGCATGTTCCAACTCTAAGTCAGAACTCGATAAGGGGAATGACAAAGGGAAGCAGATTATCAAAGCGGAGCCCAATGCCGCTGTTGCCACCACGAAGATCCAAAAGGAGGAACTCGAAGATCCAGAGGAGGAGGAGCATCTCTTCCACTCCCAGATGTGGGTAAAGGGCTCCCCACTACAGTTCATTGTCGATAGTGGGAGCCAAAAGAACCTCATTTTGGTAGAGGTCGTGAAGCGGCTGGGCTTACCGACCACAGAAAATGCACAACCATACACCATCGGGTGGCTTCACCAAGGACAGGATCCTCGTGTGAGCCAACAATGTCACCTTACATACAACATCAAACCCTTCACAGATGAGGTATTGTGTGACATCACTCCCCTTGAAGTTTGTGATGTATTATTAGCACAACCATACTTGTGGAAGTGACATGCTATGTATGAATCAAGGCCCCGTGCTGTTATTGTTACTTTGGGAAATAAGTTGTACAGGATACCAGAGGTAGCACCGCCTACCGCCATCTCTTTGGTTATTGCAAAATAATGCAGTAAGCTCATTTCCAAAACTGGGAAATTTGTTTTCATGATGATATGCTCCCAAGGAAAGAAGAAGAGGGTGGCCACGACCTCCAGACAAGGCCCCTCCACATGACAACTATAGATGGGCAAGGTCATGGACGAGTACGAAGACATCTTCACCTTCCCCACAGGGGTTCCTCTACAATGTCAGGTCAAGCACTCCATTGATCTGACCCCAGGTGCATCGCTTCCCAATGGACCAATCTATCGGCGTTCCATTCTGGAGAACGATGAAATCAAAAGACAGATTCAGGAGCTACTGAAAAAGGGTCAGATCTGTCCGATTTCATCGCCCTATGGGAGCCCGATCGTGTTGGTACAGAAGAAGGATGGGACCTAGAGACTCTGTATTGACTATCGGGAGTTGAATAAGATCACTGTCTGTAATAGGTACCCAATCCCATGGATTGATGACCTCCTGGACCAACTGAAGGGGGCAAAATATTTCATCAAGATCAATTTGAAGTTCGGATATCACCAGGTACCAATCTAACCCTCTGATGTGTGGAAGACTGCCTTCGAAGCCAAGGGGGGCCTTTTCGAATGGTTGGTTATTCCTTTTAGATTGATGAATGCTCCTGCAACCTTCATGAGGCTAATGGATGACATCTTGCGGCCATTCACCAACTCATTTGTAGTAGTATACTTGGATGACATCTTGATCTTCAACTAGAGTTGGGAAGAGGACCTCCACCAGATCTGACAGGTTCTCCAAACACTGTGGCAACACAAGTTATGTGCCAATTTGGAGAAATGCACTTTTGGCATGACCCATGTTCAGTATCTGGGATACACTATTGATGAATAGGGGGTGCATGTGGATCCAGCCAAGATCCAACTCATTCAGGATTGACCATCTCTAACCACTCTGACAGAGCTTCATAGCTTTCTAAGCCTTGCCAACATCTACCATAGGTTCGTGTTGGGATTTTCTCATATCACTTGGCCGTTAAGTCAAGTCACCAAGTGAGGAGCGAAAGAAAAATTCTTTTGGTTTGAATCTCAACAGAAGGCATTCACAGAGTTGAAAGATGACCTCTTCTCGGCACCAGTTCTTGCATTACTAGACTTGCAACAACCATTTTAGGTCGAGACAGATGCCTCTGACTATGCTATTGGGGCAGTCCTTACTCAACACAGGCATCCAGTGGCATATCACAGTGAGACACTTTCAGACACAGTCTGGAAGTATCCCACCTATGACAAAGAGATGTAATCCATTATGCAGGCCTGTCGACAATGGAAGCATTAAATTTTGGGAAAGGAAACTGTCATCCACACAGACCACCGACTCCTGCAGTTCATATAGACCCAAGGGAAATTGCAGAATGATCGCCATCAGAAGTTGTCCAGATATCTACAACAGTTCCATTTGAATATATAGTATAAGAAGGGCAGCACCAATAATGTTGCAGATTACCTCAGTCGACCACCGATCATGGCGTTAACCACCGTGCTCAACTCTTGTGGGCACGAGACTTTTGATTGTCCACTGCTCTACAAAAGTGACCCGGAATTTGGCCACACATACCAGACACTCTTGGAGGGTCAGCATGTTCCATATTTTCACCTCTAGGATGCCATGTTATGCCACTTGGGTCACCTTTGTGTTCCTTCAAGTGAGCGTGCCAAGATGATTTGGGAAGCACACTACAGTTGGGCTGTTGGGCATTTCAGGGTTGAAAAAATGGTGGCAGTACTGTAGAAGTATTTCTATTGGCCGAATCTTCGACAGGATGTTGGGAAATACATCAGATCATGCACTGCTTGTGCCATTGCCAAACCGACCATGAAGAAGCAAGGCATCTATACCCCACTGCCTACCCCAAGTCAACCTTGGGAATCCATCTCCATGGATTACATGTCAGGCCTTCCTTCCACTAAGCATGGAAATGACTATGTTTTTGTGGTCTTTGATAGGTTCTCAAAGATGGCCATTATGGCGACCTGCAAGAAGAATATCACAGTAAGCCACTACTAAACTCTTCTTTGAACGAGTGTGGGTACACTTTGGGATCCCACAGTCTATCATCTCAGATCAGGATAGCAGGTTCCTCAGTACATTTTGGTCTAGTCTCTAGTTGATGTTGGACACCAAACTCACTAAGTCTACAACCTTCCATCCTCAAAATGATGGCCAGATAGAGGTTGTCAATAGGATGATCGTACATATTCTACGCATGTACAACTCAAGGCATCCACGCACATGGGACAATAGCCTCCCCTATGTTCAACACAGCTACAACCGGGCTCTCCACAGCTCGACTGGCCATAGCCCTTTTTAGGTGGGCTTGTGATTCCAGCCACTATGTCCCATTGATGTGGCCATGCCATTTGCACCCACTCACACAGATTTGGCTCATGTCCAGTCAAAAACAGATAAGGCAAACAGCTTCATTGATCACATCCAACATATTCGCCAACAAGTCAATGACATTCTAGAGAAATCAAATGCCAAGTACAAGCAACGACATGATCAACATCGGGTGCCACACAAGTTTCAGGTGGGTGACAAAGTCTGGTTGCATTTGCAAAAGGAATGCCTTACCGGAGCCTATCGGAAACTCAGAGCACTCCGATATGGTCCTTACACCATTACCAAGGCTGTGGCAGACAATGCATTTGAGCTCAGCATTCCTCCATTCCTTAGCTTGCACCCAGTGTTCAATGTGGATTGCCTTCAGCCATACTTTCCACCATTACTAGACACATCCGACATTGTAGAACAGCTCACACCCACATAGTTAAATCCAGATTGCATGGAACAAGTTGCAACTAGTCAGATCATCGACACATGGATCAAGCATACTCACCAGCAGAATATCCAACTGTATCGAGTTTTCAAAGCAGGACAACTCCTTCACCAGGACAAGTGGCTCACTAGGGACCAAGTTCAACAGAAGTTCCCTCATCTCATGGAGGAACTCAACATAATGGGGACCATTGCTTCCTAAGGGTGGAGGAATGATCCAAGTGGATATTGGTGGCCACCAACTAATTCCACTTGGACCCCAACCATTGCTTCTTTCAGCTTTTTAGTTTCCTTAATTATAGCATATTTTACTATTTTTAGCAGTTTTTTGAGTCCTAAATTTCTAGAGCTGTTTTGAGGCCCTAAACAATGTTTTTCGGGAAATATACCACCAGTGATTTTTTATCTAAATTCATCTTTTCCACTGTAGTCCTCAGAGAGATCTTTCCAACGGGCTATCATGCGCGTCAAATGGAGATAATATGACCAAGTTGCGACCCCGGGAAGTTGGTTGTCCAACTCACCCCAACGAGGCCCATAAGCTCTTGGTGTTACATCTCCTCGGGTTAGGGTTTTGGTTTTTTAGGGTTTGCTCTTATTGTTCAATAATAAAAAGGCCCTTGACCCTCATTATAAGATAGTTCAGAGGCATTTAGCTACCACATGTCTGCTCAGAGATAAGCTACCATTGCCCTAGCTAGTTTATTTCCATCCCTGTTTGTAAGCATATTTTAGTATTTTACATTAATGAAATGAAGTATTATTTCCATTGCATCTCTGTGTTTATGGTTATCTCTATAATTTGTTGTGTTCCTATTTAAATCCAGATCAAAAACAATTAAAAGAGGAAATTTGTGCAATGACGAAGTCACCAAAGCACTCCAAGCCCTCCATTGACTTCATATCCACTATTTATCCATCATTCATGCATCCCATTTGATAAGAAAAAAATTAACATTTTTCAAGAACAAACCCTAGACTCTATCTCACCCTAAAAAATTCTTGAAAAAATACACAGAGCACATCCTCTCGATTTTCACAAACCTACACTAATCTCTCTGAGCCCTAGAATTATCCTACAATCCCTCTACATCATTTCTCATCACTCCCATACAGTTAGAAGACCCTGAAAGAGAAGAAATGGTTGTTACATGAAGACATAATGCTTCTACAAGAAGAAAGAAAGAAACAAATTATGCTAAAAACCAAAATGACCGTACCTAAGAGATACCTAATCAAAATAGAGAACTCTAAGGCCATTAGGCAATCATCTAGGCCACAAAATAAAAGAATAAGGCAACAAAAGGAAAGAAGGAATTCAACATCAAAATAGAACTCAAACTACAGTGATTCCAAGAGGTCTCTAATATCTTTCTAGCTTTTATCCAAGCCCTAAAAGATGTTATAGAAAGGTAAGAGGCCATGAATCTTAAAGAACTCATATTGCATAAGGGGAAAAAGCAAGAATGTACAAATTAGGGAGGCCACCAGGGCCATGAATTAGGCACGATGAGGTCAATAAGTTGCTCAAAGGATGAGAAACACTTTCAGCAGGGGGTATGATGGGCCTCCAAATTAGACATAAATTAAGGCCCATATGACCATCCTTCAACACGTTAAACCTCTCTTTTTGTACCAGATAATTTCTTTTTAACTTGAATATGTTCATTGGGAAGGTTTATGGATAATTGTATATTTGTGTGTAATATTATTTATTTTTGTGGAATATTATGAGAATATTGGGCAAATTATTGAGATTTGGAGGTGATAATCTAGGGACCTTCTCCC
The DNA here is from genome assembly GCA_031772625.1 of Pinus tabuliformis. Lineage (NCBI taxonomy): Eukaryota > Viridiplantae > Streptophyta > Pinopsida > Pinales > Pinaceae > Pinus > Pinus tabuliformis. The sequence goes on from CM062809.1 coordinate 487,249,354, forward strand.
TACTACAAGAGGATCAATATTAAATAGTAAATAAACGAGAAATTCTAGAATTATGGCACAAATTGTGGAGCTCCGATGATTGAGAAAATCTAGGAATGTGTTCCTTTCCATTTAATAAAGATTCCTAGTATTATGAACGAAATCCACTAATTGAGGGATTTTGGTGGGGAAAGCTTCTTCCTTTCATGGGGGATGATTCCTAATCATGTTGTATAAGTACCAAGTCGAATTTTCCTCTAGGGGTTGATTTTTATTAGCCTTTTTGTGGAGAGAACACATATTTTTGCAGCTCCAATGTCATTTCTTGCAGGGATGTAATTGTATCGATGGAAATAATGAAGATTGGCACCATGTTTAGCCTCTAAATCTTGGTGTCCTTCATAGGACTCTGATTTTCCTTGGTCTTAGCATCCCAGAAGCCTCATAGCCCTTTTGTACCATTTAATTTTCTTCTTTTCACTTCTATTCACATGCATCTCTTGTTCTTGACTCTTTTTCTATTTATGAATTTAGTATTAATGTTTTCTTGTTGTAGGATTTGGTTAAAGGTTGAAGTAAGTTATTTTACAGGATCAAAAGAATTATTTCATCACTGGAATAGCTTTGGAAGCTCATAGTAATCCTTGACCTACTTGGATTAGCTTGTTATTCCCAAATCTAGATTTCTGGAAGTCCCTTGTGGAAAATAACAGTAAATTTCTGCTATTTGTTAGAGCATGCTAACAATATTAAATCAAATTGATTCCACTTCCATTAGATCACCAAAAAATCTAGTTAATAAAAAAAATTACCTCATTTAGTTTGCACTTGATTAAGTTATGCATTTGATAGATTTACTAGCTCAATAGTTCTCGAATTTCTAGATTTTAGGCTAGTAATTTTCTGCCAACTTTTAGCATGGGTTTACAGAGGTATTTTTGAGTGATTCCACTTATAATGGAGGCCTAATACATCTTATTCCATAAAAAAAATTGTCCCATCCAATTTGTATTTGATTTGCTTGGTCATTCGGTGAATTATAGTTTCATGTAGTAAATCTATTGTTTTCTGTAGTACTCTTCCAACGTGTATATACTTGCCTAGATTTGCTCAAGAAGCTTCATTATTGTCCCTTAGGGTTGAATCAAGCCCATTAGGCTCTAAATAAATGATTAGCGAAGAATAAATACCACTTATGACTTGCATCTTTACCCACACAAAACATTTGAGCGATTTGGGTTAATGGACAAATTTATGAATTGGATAATACAATGACGATTTTCTTGATTTCCACATCCAATGAACTCTGTTAATGGATCTAAATGCTTTGAAATTTAATGTTTGACATTTAGTTCATGATATTTACTTAATGAAATTAGAATATGTTTCTTTCTTTGTATTTTTTTTCTTGCAATAGGTTAATGTTTCCATTTCGAGCATTTCATTTTTTGCAATTAGTTTAGGATCTGATTTTATTACATTCACTCCATTAAATCATGATAGCAAAGGAAGGACACATTGTATCCTGCAAATATAGTGTTGATACCTCTTAAATTTGTACGAACCTTAGGTTGATAATTAAAGTTCGTGGCATTGGGAGTTGTGGCATTCTTGTTGCAATACTGAGGCTCATTAGCTCTTTCAATTTGTTTTGAAATTGTTTTTACAAAAAACATGGCTTATTATTTAGGGTTTTCCAAAATGTTCTTTTTGTTCCTTTAAATATTTATATTTCTGGAAGGAATTTCAATACTGCCGATAAATATATGAAATTGACTGGAACTGTTTATTTTACCCTTTTCCTATATTTTTTTCCACTGGATATGTATGTATGTATGTATGTATGTATGTATGTATGTAAGTATGTATGTATGTATGCATGCATGCACGCATGCATGGATGTATGTATGTACATCTTGGCCTACATCACAAAAATGTTAACATTACTTCTAATATTTTTTACTAACTTTAATTAGTTTTATTAGCCATATGAATTTTCTAAGTCTCTTGTACACTAGATTCTCCTTAGGTATAAATACTCTTTGATATATTTACTTTTAGTTAGGTTCTATATAAGTGATTTGTCTATTTTAAAGTGCATATTATAAAAAAATGCTCTCTCTATTGTTTTAGGTATTGAATTACTTCTAAAATGATTTTTTGAAAGCCTTCCTTTTTAGCATGCTACCATAAGATTTTATTCTCGCTCATGAAAGTTATCAGAACTCATAATTCTAGGTTGGAGGATTTTGGAACCATGGACATAATTTCTCCTCATGATCGTGCATGTGACATTTGAGATATATCACTGGGATGATTATCCTCCATGTCATTTATTTATATTGTAGTTGTTAGGTTTATCTTCCTTTCTAGAAGATTCTTAGTCTACAAGTTTGCAGGCCTATTATTGTACTTAACAATGGGTATTGTTAACCCAGGACTTCTATTAATATTTTTAATTTGATAATGTCATGTTGACCTACATTGTTATCATGGATATTTCATTTCTCTTTAAGATTAAATACAAACCGTGTCTAAATGTCAATTTTTTCTCAATTATATTGTTATGTATCTCATTCTATGTTCTTTGTCTTTTGTATACAGTGATTGTATTTGATTCCTTTGAATTTCTAATTGTAATTATTCCCTCAATTATATATATATATATATATATATATATATATATATATATATATATATATATATATATATATATATATATATATATATATATATATATATATATATATATATATATCATTTCACCTAATATCTTAGCAAAAAATTTAAGGATACAAAACTCTACTGTACTTACATTTTATCTTGACAAATAGAAAGCTTCGTACATAGTTAGAACTCAATGTTTTGTGTTGTAGAATTTCTTATTGTAGATCAGCAGATTATGAAATATACTAAAGCAAAATACTTGATCTACTTCTACAAACAAACCTGTGGAAGCTTAATCGCTTTTGAGCAAGATAAAATAGAACACATATAACAGAGAATGAGAAATCAATCACACATGAACATAGAAGAATATTTTGGGGAAAGCCTCAGCTAAAACCCCCAATCTTTGTATTATCATACAAGTGGAAATATGTTTGGATTACACAAAGATTTAGCTCACAAGCTATCCAAATCTCAATACAATCCCTCAATGTTGCTCATAGACTAAATAGACACAACATATGCCTTCCTCCAAGCCTCCTATTTCCTTGTGCAGTTTCTCCTGGGTCCCCTAGCTGCCACCTGTGTGAATTCACCTCTCACACAACTACCAAACTTAGAAGTAACTACGAAATCTCCAAGGAATGAATTCCTTCTACATGCAAGAGATATCCTCAATGGAATATTTGTGCAACTGATAATACATTGTCCCATCATCTGATCTCAACTGGATCTCTCACTAAACTGACATGCATGAGTTATTTATGAGAGAATATTCAATTATCTGAAGCGCAGTAGTTACATGCATGCATGAATTAACTAGCTGAACTCACAATCAATTCCACAAATTGTTGGAACTTAATCTAACCAGACTTAACTTAGTTAATTGAGCTAACTAATTACAACTCAAAGTACAACTGATCCTGATCACTTTAATTAAGGGATAACTTCCTCAATCAAAGGGAAAATTGTTGCATGTCTTCACATAGACATCATGTTTGATTTTCTCCAACTAATTAACTTAAGATTAATTAATTAATTATTTTTCAAACAGTTGCTAAGATCAAATTCGAATTTTAATTCTTAATTTTACTTGATGGATTAACTAAAATTGGAATGTATCTTGAAATGATATTTATAGCAATGTTATTTTTAACAGTTCTATATTTAGCATTTCTTGTTGCTATTTTCAACACTCCCTCTCAACAAGAAATGGATTATCTGTCACCCTAATCCCATCTCTGTGGAACTCGAATTTGCATTTTGACAATGCCTTAGTCAAAATATCTGTGTCCTGCTCCTCGGTTGAAATATACAGCAACAACATGATCCTCTTCACCACACATTCTCAAAGATGATGATACTGGATATATATATGTGCTTGGACCTTTCATGAAATACTAGACCTTTAGAGAGTTTAATGCAACTCTGATTATCGAAATATATCACAGTTGGATCCATCCTCTGACCAAACAATCCAACTAGAATTTTCTGCATCCAAATGGCCTCACATGCTACCTGACTGGCAGCCATGTATTCAGCCTCCGCTGAGCTAAGTGAAACTGACCTCTGTTTCCTATTATACCAAGAAACTACAACTGAACTAAGGTTGAAAATTCCTCCTGAAGTGCTCTTCCGGTCTGATGGACTCCTTGCCCAATCTGCATCTGTGAAGCCCTGAAGCTTCACTCACTCTGTCCATCTATACCACAATACATACTGAAATGTGCCTCTGAGGTATCTCAGCACATGCTTCGCTGCCTTCCAAAACAGCTTGGTAGGCTGAACCATAGCTTGACTCAACTAGTTCACCGTAAAGCAAAAATATGGCCGTGTGTTCACTAAATAGTAGCAGCTACTACCTCACCTGAACTAGCATCCTCCTTCCTCCAGTTACCTTCTAGAGGAGTATGCATGGGCTTGCACTTCTCCATGTGGAATCGACTAAGCATCTCATTGGCATACTTGCCTTGAGACAGAAGCACTTCCCCATCCTTCTGCCACACTTCCATGCATAGAAAGTAGTGCATAAGACCCATGTCTTCCATCTTGAATGCTCTTGCAAGGTCCTCCTTGCAAGACTCGATCAACTGATCATCACCTGTCAATATCAAACCATCAACATAAAGAACAATTATCAATGGCTTACCTTGTACCATGATGTGGTAAAGGTTCACATCTGCTTCACTCTTTGTGAAGCCCAACCCAGTGAAATAGTTGTTGATCCTGGTGTACCAAGCATGAGGTGCTTGCTTCATCTCGTACAAAACTCTCCTAAGTTGGCACACATGCAACTCAAGATCGAAGGTCCCAAAACCTTTTGGCTGCTCAATGTACACCTATTCCTCAATCTTGCCATTAAGGAACGCAATCTTCAAATCCATCTGATGGATCTTCCAACCCATCTATGCTGATAGTGCAAACATCGATTTGTTAAATGAGTACCTTGCTACAGGATCAAAAGTCTCATCGTAGTCGATCCCCTCAACCTCTGAGAAACCGCGGGCAACAAACCTTGCCTTATGTTTCTCAACACTGCCATCAGCTACTTGCTTTACCTTGTAAAGCCATCGGGAACTCACCACTGACTTGTCCTCTGGTCTTGGAACATCATCCCAAACATAATTTCAAATGATGGAGTCATACTCCTCCACCATAGCATCAACCTAAAATAGTTGCTGCACTACTTCCTCAAATGAAGAAAGTTCAGTCTCTACACACTCCCCAACCAGGGTCATGTAACCAGTGTACCATTCGGGTAACCTCCTCTGTCTGCACTGAGAAGATGGCTATCCCACATTCTCTCTCACATCCAGCATCAATCTATCAGCTTCCCTTGAGCATTTCCTTCCATCTCTGGAAGACTCTACATGAGTGGATATCTCCACTCCCAAATCCTCTGCATGTGGCTGCTCCGCATCGGTCTGAGGCTCCTCCTCCTTAGAAACCAAAAGTTCCTCCTCTGCATACAACTTGAGCTCCCTCTTAAGGGACACTCGCATGGCTTTCTGCTCATCGAACTTCAGATCTCTGCGTACCACTATCCTCTGACTGGTAGGCAAGAACACCTAATAGTTGTGGGGTATATCCGTGTACCCCATAAGTATCCCCAACTCAGCTGTTGGATCTAGCTTCTTCTGGGCATCTTTGGTCACATGGCAATAAACCGATGATCCAAAGATCCTGAAGTGACTCACATCTAGTCTCTTCCTATAAAAGGTCTCCACTAGTTTCTTCATTCCTAGTATACGATGCGGGCTTATATTCTACAAGTATACTGTTGTATTGCATGCCTTAGCCCACAAATGAAGTGGTAGGCTTTGGTCATGCAGCATCACCTGAGCTGCTCCCACAATTGATCTGTTCTTCCTTTTGGCCACCCCATTCTGCTGTGGGTTATGGGGTGCCATCAACTCCCATTTAATTCCTTCTGTTGCACAAAAGTCCTTAAACTATTGGGAGACATACTCTCCACCATTATCACTTCACAAGGCCCTTATTTTCTTTCCAGATTCTTTCTCTGCCAAGGCTTTGAACTCACAAAACCTTGAGAAGGTTTGATCCTTCTTCTGCATAAAGTAGATCCAACATCTACGAGAAAAATCATCAATAAAAATAACATAGTACCTTTGTTTAGCGGTGGAGGCTATAGAGAATGGTCCACACACATTTGTATGAACTCGCTCCAGGATTGCTCCAACTCTACTGTCTCGATCCTGAAAGGAAGTCTTTGAATACTTACCCAAGGTACAACCTTTGCATGTATCCATTTGCTCCATTTTTCCCTTGCGAAGTCTGGTAGAAATCTACTGCATGATCTTCAAGGCCCCATGGTGCAAGTGGCCCAATCTTCTATGCCATAGCTCACAAATATCTTGGATCTGCACCAACTCTACTTTGGAACTCAATGCAGCACAGTCATCTACCTCCAGCTTGTAGAGATTCTTTACTCGAATCCCAATCCTCTTGGTCTGTCCAGTGCCGATATGCCTTAGGAATGTCTTTCCTTTTCTAAAGACTACATCATATCCTTTATCTTCTAGCATAGCAATGGACACAAGATTCTTCTTTAGACCAGGCACATACTTTACGTCAGTTAGGGTGAGAGGAGCTCCATGCTCCGTCTAAAACAAAACTGTACCTCCACCTAAATCATGATACTTTCCATCATCGCCCATCTCGATGTGCATCTGGAGGTCCTTCTCCTCCAATGTACTAAATAGATTCTTGTCATCGGTCATGTGGAATGAACCTCCACTGTCCAGGTACTAAACACACCCCACCATCGATGAAACCATGCATGTGATGCGGGTGAAATTCAATTCGAACTATGAGGCCAGTGCTTCACCATATGATCCCTTCGAGGATCCCTTCTTGGATTTCTTCTGTGGACAATTGGTAGCATAATGGCCCACCTCATGACAATGATAGCATCTCACTTTTCATTTGTCAATCTTCTTCCAACCATGGGAAGAACTGGATTTGGAATGGGACACCTTCCCTTTCCCTTTCCTCGCCTTTCTCACTAAGGCTAGATTTTGTTCATCATCTTGCTTTGATGAAGATCCATCTCTGGTGCTTCTCCTTATCTCCTCCTACATCAAATCCAACCAAAGTCGTTCCCAATCTAGGAGTTTCTCTCTTCCATTTACTCAGTCTTGGTAGCTATGCCAGCTCTTAGGAAGACTGAGGAGAGTAAGAATCACCATTTCATCATTGGCTATCGTGATCCCTATACTTCCAAGCTCATCCTTGCAAGTGGTGAGGTTGTTCAGATATGTAGAGATCATGTCGCCCTTTACACTTGATTTTCCGAAGCTTGTCTTTTAGCACTAGCTTCCTTTGATCACTGTTGTTCTGATATATCTTTCAATGTTTTCCACATTGAAAATGGTGTCTCCTTCCCATGGAGACTCGAGACTATGTGGTTTCGAGCTCCCTCCAGAAGAATCCTCCTTGCTCTAGCCACACATTTCTTCAATTCCACCAATTCTTGGGCATTAACAGTTGCTGGCTTGGGGACTTCTTGATCAATGAAGTCCTTCAAACCGTTTTCCTCTAATACTGCTTCCATGTGATCCTTCCAGGTTATATAATTCAAGCTGCCATCAAGGGCATACTCGAGTAACAAACCGTTAAATTCCATTGGTGAAATTTGAGATGTGATAATAATTCGAATTATATAATCAGGAACTTCAAACTTTGAACTTCTCCCTTCTTTGTATATTGTTCTTCACTTTGATCACCTTTGCTCTGATACCATGTAGAATTTCTCACTGTAGATCACCAGATTATGCAATATACTAAAGCAAATTACTCGATCTACTTCTACAAACAAACTTGTGGAAGCTTAATCGATTTTTAACAAGATAAAATAGAACACATATAACAGAGAATGAGAAATCAATCACAAATGAACACAGAAGAATACTCTGGGGAAAGCCTCAGCCAAAAACCCCGATCTTTGTATTATCATACAAGTGGAAATATGTTTGGATTACACAAAACTTTAACTCACAAGTTATCCAGCTCTCAGTACAATCCCTCAATGCTACTCATAAACTGAATAGACACAACATACGCATTCCTTCAAGCCTCCTATTTCCTTCCGTAGTTTCTTCTGGGTCCCCTGGTTTCCACCTGTCTGAATTCACCTCTCACACAACTCACCAAACTGAAAAGTAATTGTGCAATCTCCAAGGAATGAATTCCTTCTGCATGCAAGAGATATCCTCAATGGAATATTCTTGCAACTGATAGTACACTATCCCATCAGCTGATCTCAACTGGGTCTCTGACTAAACTGACATGCATGAGTTATTTATGAGAGAATATTCAGTTAAATGAAGTGTAGTAGTTACATGCATGCATGCATTAACTAACTAAACTCACAATCAATGCCACAAACTGTTGGAACTTAATCTAACTTTACTTAACTCAGTTAACTGAGCTAACTAATTACAACTCAAAGTACAACTCATGATCACTTTAATTAAGGGATAACTTCCTCAATCAAAGGGAAAACTGTTGCATGTCTTCACATAGACTTCATTTGATTTTCTCCAACTAATTAACTCAAGATGAATTAATTAATTATTTTTCAAACAGCTACTAAGATGAAATTCGAATTTTAATTCTCAATTTTAGTTTAGGGACTAAATAAAATTGGAATGTATCTCGAACTGCTATTTATAGCAATGCTATTTTTAGCACTTCTATATTTAGCATTTCTTGTTGCTATTTTCAACATGTGTGTGTATATATATATATATCTATATATATATATATATATATATATATATATATATATATATATATATATATATATATATATATATATATATATATATATATATATATATATATATATATATATATATATATATATATATATATATATATATATATACACTTACATTAGGTTCTTTCATTACTAAGGAAATAACATGGTATATAATGAGTTTTCCTTTATCACATACTCAACTTTCCATATTGATACCTCTACTAACATCACATTGCAACGTAATTTTCTATTACAACTATAAGCAAATTACTTTTCAGTTTATTGGTTTTCCTTTTTATACTATTTCATAATCCTTTAATATTAAAAAGAAAAATTGTTTAAAACTACTCTATACGTCATCATTTCTAACATTACATTGTTAATGTAATCTGCACATAATTACAAAAAAAACTCAAATAATTCTTTTACTTTTTCTAGTATAATAGTAGTTATGAACACCAACTTGAAATTTTGTTAGGAAAATTAATGATTGAATACTCAGCTCCTCCCATCCTTGATACTTCTCCTAGAAGATATTCCCCTGAGCAAAAATCTACAAATTCTCCTCTATTTTCTATTATTCAATTGCTACCCCACAGTCTATCCAAGATAGCATGAGTCTCGTCCAACAAGAAGACAAAAAAATATTTAATTTTTCCATTACTGATCTACAACTCATTTTGGTAGTTGGTAAATACCTCCACCTCGCCACGAGTGGCGGGTAGTTACTAGCTCAGTAATGACCTTTCTGCTTTGCACCACAAAGACAACATATTGTCTTTTAGGGAAGCAATAAATTGGCCAATTTCATAATTCACAATAAATCTAATAATCCAAATTATATTCTTAAGAATTATTTGTAACCTCATCTCTTTTAGCCAAATTTACTCCAACATTAATTTTTCATACCTCTTTATTTATTATAAACATATAAATAAAATACTAATAATTAAGTTCTGCATATGTCTTTCAAACTTAAAAATTCAGAAAGGAAACACATATATACAATTATTTATATATAAAACTCAAGTTAGGGGATGCCACATTTCTAGATGATATTACGGACCCAACGATTCCATCGACATGGTTTTCAGTTTTTTGAGTTAAAGTATTAGTTAATGGTTGGGGATCATTTTTAATGTGCTGATGCAAGGTACCCGACTAAGAATAAATCAAGTTGGTGGGCATGCGATATTTCTTGTTCTTCAGTTAAGGCTCCACCTTTTTCCACATCTTTGGTGAGGTCAGACAATAAAAATTTAATAAATGGCTCACGAAGCACTTCATTAGGAAGTTTTGTTTGGCGAAAATCTCACCATCTCCTCTGCTCATAAATATGACCATAAATGTGGGTGGAGTCAACTTGACAGAAGGTAGTGAGGATATTCTTACTAGCCTCATATCAAACTGGAAATTGATAATGATTAACAAAGGTCTATGCCAAAGAGAGGAAAGTTTCATAAGCAACATATCCAAGATCAATATACCACTTGGTAGCACCATCGATTAGAGTCCATTGAAAAAGTCATAGCCTAATGCTATCATCCATGAAAGAGATGGATGAACACCATAAATCATAAGTGGTGATATGGGCCATAGGGTCTTCTCTCGACTTACCATCAAATTTTGGAATGTTTACAGGAAGCTTACGTGAAACAAGTGGCCATGTAAGATTATGTCATATGGGGTCATTTATCAACTTAGAATGATCTGAAAAAGTAAAAGTTTCCAAGAAAGGAGATGTGAATTAAGCTTGGGAGGGGTTAGAGGCCCCTTGTGATCCAAGTGGAGGAAGTCCCCTGCCGAACAACCCCCCCCCCCTCCCCGGGCGCATATTATTGTTTCAAGTGTTAGGGATAGTTCCAGGAGGGGGCTGACCAAAGTTGTTAGATCTAGTGCCCATGAAAACTTGTGATTGGTTAATGCCCCTAGGGTTAGTGGCGTAAGAAAAAAAAGTATTTTCAAGAGGTTGTTGAGATATTGGACATGTTATGGCCACAACCTCCTATAAGTTTTTAAACAAAATCATGGGGATCGTTTATTGAATTTCCTTCCTTGCATTAGGTTTTTGATTGTTTGTTTTCCTCTTACCCTCCATTTTGGAAGACTCCCTTCTTTATTAAACTTCTTGCTAGACTTTGGAGCTTTTGATTATTTGGGATTTGACTGTGTGTTGGCATTATCTTCATTGTGGCCATTGCGAGGTCTTGCTTGATGCTTGTTTGACTATTACCTTCACTTCTCTATCTTTTGCATTCATGACGACATTCTCTTGATAATCACAATAAGTTGAATTGGCATCATGGGGGCTTTACTGGGGGGAGAAATACCATACCATGTGGGTTCATATTGGGGGATATATATTGAGGAAAAATGGAATAATATATTGAGGGATATATAGGGGGTAAAGGGTTTTTATATTGGAAGGTATAAAAAATACAGTTCAAAGTTAATAAAAAAATGTTAGTGAAAAAACGGATATCTACAATATCTAGTGGAAGTAGGGGTTTTTTAAATTGGGAAGGTGTTAAATTGTGAAGTAGGGGTTAAATAATGTGATTTTTAGGGGTCTTTTCCAATATGTAGTCAAGTTAAGATTATTGTTTAATATGTTGGGAACGCACGTGATAGGACAAAAAGTTCATTGAGTGAAACCCCATTAGTGGTATCTTCGGTTTCCATGTCATCTCATATTTTACATTTTTTTACATTAGTTGTTAGACCCCTCTACTTGGCTTGATACTCTTGTATTTAAAAACAATCAAAAAGGAAAACATTAAATAAACACATAAATATATTGTAAATATTACTATAATAACAATTATGTATATTAACATATATATAATAAACTTAACTAAAACATGTATATAACTAAACCTAATACTATAACAATATTGTAAATATTATAATTAATTTAGAACCAAAATAATTATAATTTAGAATATATATTTAACATATATTACCTTGTATCATGTAATAATGTATTAAGCTACATATTATATACCAACCATGCAACGTATATAAAATGTATTTATAGCAGAACAAAATATTAACTTATGTGTTGTAGAGAATATTGTATTATATATACTATATACAAAACAAAAAACTTTGTACAAACATAACCCTAGACCATGAATAAATTGTATATTATCAAATATATTTTACTGTTTGGAAATCATATTTTCATTAGCAGAAGCAACTAAATCCATAAAAAACCACCGTGACAAGTAGACCCCATGCGATTACATTGGATGGAGTTCTAGGCTGTTATAACCTGTTTTTGGTAAACACATTGCAGAAATATAATAAGAGCGAATTGCAAAAGACACTCTCGAACGAAGATTATCAAGAAAAATGACCAAATTGCCTAGAAAGAAGCAGTAGCGCTCCCATTTTCTTGGGTAATGAGGATCAAGTGGCAACTAGAATCGCGGAGTTCAAAACACAACATCATGAAAAATTGCTCGAATCAGTTCCAGACAAAGAACGAACACAGTCCAAGTTGGGTTATGAAATTTTATGGAGTCCTCAAGTATGCAGTCATTTGGCTTGCATTCAACATTAATGATTTTGATGCACTTATATTTAGACTTAAGACATAGTTTTAGTTTACTTTACCATTTATTCAAGTTATTAATATACGATTTTAAGATAAAATTGAAGTAGATAATTTTAGTTTATTTTTATTTCTTTGTCATCTTAATTTCGTCTATTAATTGTATTTTTATGTTTCATTTTCATTTTGATTTTATTTTAGTTTAATCATTTTAATACTTGATAGTTTAGCCTTACTGTTTTTATGTTCTATTTTTAGATTATTTTTAGTTTTGACTATTTGGTTGCTTTAATATTAAACTTTATTAATAGTCTTCAGTTAGGCTTCAACAGTATTTAAGTTCAACTTTATAATACATTTTTTTAATATATATTTTTAGATTCAATCATTTTTAATTATTTTTAATTTTTTATTTTATTTTAGGTTACATTTAATAAATTATAATAGTTGTAACAAGAGATTATGGTTTGGATGGTAGGTTAATAATGGATAATTTGTAGCATGAGATCAAGGAAGAAAAAAAAAATCACATAGCTATAGAAGAAGCATAGAGATGCATTTGAAATGGTTCTAGATCCACAAAAGAGGGGTCTTCTCTGCATTTTTTTCTTGACGCATTTACATTTTTGTAATGATATGAAGAGTTTGATTGTAGAGAGACCGAGAAGATTTTGGCTCTTAGAGGAAAGTTGTCTTGCACTTTTGTAAGCAAATTCTTCAAAGAATCATGATGTTTCTCAAAGGACTGCATTTTTTGCAATGAATTTTTGGTTCTGCTTTAATAAATTTTCATTTTAGCTCACCGTTGTCCTAGATGTGAATTAATATGTTGCTGCCAAAGTTTCTTTGGATGATTTTTATTTCTTTCTAAGAAGTGTATTGTTTTTATGATATTATGCACTTTTTTTATATCATTTACATTATGTTGATGCAACTCTATTCAAGTTATCTTTGTAGGGCGGAAATTGAAGTTAAGTTGAATCCATTGAAATGGAGATGTATTGAATATTAACTATTTAGTGTTCATTTATAGAATTGTTTTTCTTTTGTTTTCACTAATTAAAAATAACATTTTCTTTTAATTAATGAAAATCGTGTCATGGATTCAACTCTTTTTTAATTAGGATTCAAATATATGCTTCAGATTTGCTTCAATAACTATTTATTAAAGTAAATTTGATATGCATAAAGTGTTTCAATAAATTGCAAAATACAAACTATTTTTGCATGTTGCAATTTAATCTTATAATATGAATGCAATCATAACAAACAATGATTTCCCATGGTTTAGTTCATTTACTCTTGGATTGGAAGAAGGAAATCTTATTCCAATTTGAGATATGATTATTTTTGTTCTTCCATTTTATTATATACTTGCATCTACACTGCATTTTCATTTTATTTTCCATTGCACCAAGTCCCCTTTGAAAGAGGAAAACCCATTTGTTGTAGTTAGATCGAGCCTTGAAATTGATCAAACCTTTATGTTGATCTAATCTTTAATCTTCATCATTAAAATATCAATATAAAGAAGTTTTAAATTTATTGTATATTTCGTATATATAAATTTGTTTCTTTTATTTAAGATTGTTTAACCTAGATATTTTAATAGTTTTTTTTTTTTTTATTGTAATATATAATTTAATTTTAGCAATTTAGTTTGAATTAATAATTTCTTCTAGTATGAGCTTTAATATCGTAAAGCTAAATTAACATAATTATAAATAATTTTATTAACCTAGAAGTTATATTTAACTAGATTAGATAGTGAAAAGTAGATAATATAATAATAACTAATTTAACTTTAGTAGAATACTAATGTTTACTTAGGAGTAACATTTTCCTATATAATAATAAAGTGGATAATATAGAAGTAAGAACATAGTTATAGATTAGATTATTAACATTATAGCATAGCTTATATGTAGGTAATATTAACCTAAGCCTAGGTGTTAATATGAAACTTCTTATAAAGTGTACAAAAAATACTTCACCTAAGTCGTTGGTGAAAAGTAACACTAATAAAAAAATATGGATATTTACGCTCCATATCTGCAGTGACAAAAATTAAAAATCATGCAACAAAAATATCATATGGAACCCAAAACAACCTAATGGAGGACTTCAAATGAATAGTAATTTATTAAAAACACCAAGTGAGGAAGATTTACAATCTGGGTATGTAGACCCCCCGGTGTGGGATGGTTCTTTTTTATTTCCTTATTCTTCAATAATATAGTTCTTCTCTCTCAAATGTGTAGAAAACCCAAAACAAAGATGGAACTCAAGTGTGGGCTCAAATGTCATAAGATGATAATGGTGATGATGATAATGATCATGGTGAAGAATGAATGGAAAACTCTATTATCTATAACAAAATATTGAGCTAAATTAGGAATTCGCAAATAATAAAATATTATTGACCAAATCAAAATCTAGCCATTAGGAATATTTTATTATATTTTTTGGATAGGGAAAATATATTCAAAATGGTCAAATATCTTTATTTAGAAAATGGTTGAAGTAATTAACAAATAAAATTATTTATTTATCACTTTGTGAGGATTAAGTAAAGTGTGAATCTAAACTAATTATTAAATAATGGTTTAACAATTATTCCGAAAATAAAAATAAGGAATATAAATAAATAGTTATTTATTTAATTTTTCCAAGGTGCTTTATTCAAATATGTTAATAAATAATTATCAAATACTGATTTAATAGTTATTTCTAGAGAAAATTAAATAAATACTGATTTATTTAATTATTCTCATGGGGTTTTTTAACTTTAAACAAAAATAATTTAATAAAAATGGTTTACTAAATTATTTCCTATGGTGAAAGTGATTTTACTATGGTAAAATTAATCCTGCATGGTGTATTTCGATCCACCTAGTTAGAAATGTCTAAGTGATAATATATTGCCCCCTAATGTAAGAGTGTCAGGAGAAAATCATATGACTGAAATACATTGTAGGTTACACTTCCACGAGACACCAAAGGGGAGTTAGAGAGAGAGCGACAGAGAGTTGAAGCAAGGAAAAGAAGGGCTAAGAAACAGAGGGGATAAGACCTACTAAACTGATATAAGCCTCCATTTATTTTGGAGTACATGATCTCAAATGAGGTGGGGGAGGAATACCCATACCTACTGAGATAACTGAGTACAAATAATAATGATTTTACCAGTAGTGTGGGTCTGAGCAACAAAGTATATGATACATGATATGTTGGCATCCATGGGACAAAAAATGATATAGTGATATAATGAGTCCCATATACATAATGTTCCTGGAAAACAGAGGCCATGACTAAATACAATAACATCTGTTGATCTTAGTACATCAGACATAATTCCCCTTAAGTTGACATGGTGAGGGGGAATCACAACCAAAGAAGACCTGCTGAACAGGAATGGGCTTTAAATATTTGAATGGATCATCTGAATGAGACATGCATTTCGTGGGCATTGTAAGCAGCTAGAACTGAACCAATAAAATCTTGTGGAATTACATCCGAGGTTGGATCATGAGCTGCGAACATCCAGGCATGTGGGGGGTTGCCTGAAGGGCCACCCCCTCATGAGGTCTATAACATCTCACACACATCAGAGAAATGATGGTACAATCTGTGGGATCACTGGACCATAAAGTGTATTATTCTTGATCATGTGATAATGAGCTGGAGTTGAGCATGCGAGAAAGAAAATTCAAATGTAAATGTTGATTCCCTTTGCTTGATCTGAGGCACTAGACAATGATGAAAGTTGTAACCAAGGTACACCACCCTCTAGACCACTCTCTTGGATTAAATGTGCTAAAGAAGACAGGAGATAGCGTGCTAGAGTTGAGGCAATGAGAATTCCTCAAAAAAGGCACGAAGATCATAGTAATGTGACTGATGGACTGACACCAGGGATGATGATGGGAGGAGACATGATGAGAGGTAGATTGAAAACTTCCCTTGTAAGAGCATGATATGCATGGTTGACCTGGAAGAAACTGACTTGGTTCCGCAGGAGATGGTCAATTGATAAAAAAAAGGCTTTTCAAAGATGGAGCAGTATAGATGGAGGCCAAATATGAGAAAAATGCGGTGAATGCATCATAAATATGGATGAAACATTGTAACTAAACACAATGGGATTCAAAACGTATTCCATGGATGTAAGGGTGACTCATCTTTGATGTTGTGGACAAGGGTGACTCGCTAATGCTTCCATATGGGAGAGGCCCAAAGGGGACTATAAATAAATGAGTAAATAATGGTTAATCATGAGGAAAATCAACATGTGTCAACCAGTGCATAGGTAAAGTAGTACCAGAGTACAAGTGGCTCATATGAAGAAATTAGATTTTAATAGGCAACAAGGTGAGACGTTGTGAAAAGATGACTTCGTGGTGAAGTGTCAAACTACCAAAAAAAAAGAGACCCATTATAGAAATTGGTGAGAGCTTTATAAGGGTGTTGATGGCTCAAAAAAATAATCTACGGTTTAGTCGCAATTGACAATGAAAAAACTAGATTTTCCCTATAAAAGGGTGTCTTGCCCCCAAGTCCAATTAATTTGCATAGTGAGCTATTGGATAATTTGGAGACGAGGAGAAGGCCCTAAATCTTAGTGAGCTCATAGCTAAAAAACTAATGGGTGGATTTTGGATCTACAGCTTTCATGAAGTGGCCTTACTTACCTAAAATGGCCTTAATGCTTCTTGGAAGGATGGTTCTTGATAAAGAATCAAGGTACAGGAAGGAATACAAGGATGAACTACTAGAGAAGGTCTAGGATCATCCCCTCCCACGAAGTCAAACATGCAGATTGGGTGGTAAGTGTGTTATCACATAGAGTACAATATTTGAGGACATGGTATCAATCATCTACGATATGTGATGTCTATTTGGCTCATCGAAGAGATTGGTAGGACAAACTATACAAGAAATGAAAGGATAATCGACCATACCTAGATCATTGGGGTCTAGGACAAGACTTATTTTAATCAAGTGAGAAGGTGGCTAGGGTCCATCATGCTCACATACATGAGATACTTCCCCCTAGTATATGATGATGGAGGGGATTGATTGAGCATGCAAGGGTGGGAATGATTGCCCTAGCTGGATGAGTCTGTGGAGAACCGTTGTGTTTCGAGTGCTCAAATTAGGGGTTCAAGCATATTGTCCCAGAGGCACAAGATCCTCAAGAGGATGATGAGTAGATGTAGGGGGATCTATTCCCGCCAGTTTTAGATGGATGGATGTAGCATGCTATGGACATGTCAATTGCATTTAGAATAGTGGACTCTAAACACATTTTGATGATGTGGTTCACCATTTTTTGTTTACGGTTTTCTTCCTGTGGGAAGAATGTATGACAAGTGCAGTATGAGAAAGAAAATGGTGGATTACCAATATCACTTGGCACAAAATATATGAATCAAATGGACTGAATTTATGGGTTCGTATATATGGTGTCACTATACCAAAGAGTGGCTTCATATACAATGAATTAATGCTCACGTAGACAACATGGTGGTTGAAAAACAATAATGTCTAAGGGATTGGGTTGTTGATGTAAGATGGAGGAATGATTCAGTGGATCATCCCTATAGTGATTAGAAGTGATATGCAACTCCAAAGGTTCTTCTAAATGGGGATTAATAATGGTACTAGAGTTGTCAATACCAGATGTACTAGGAGGTTATAATCTAATGGGGCATCAATGACTTCGGTATCAATCAAGAAAATATTGTTGTAACAGTGATTAGATAGTTGCGATATAAACTGAGGGGTTGGGAGGGGTGACTAGTGATAGTGGATGGGGATAGGTCAGGGGAACCAAGTTACTTCCAAAACCTAGAGACCATCACACAGGTGGAGGTTCCTTTGTTTATGATACACCACTATATCGTGGATTTATTTATGGAGACTAATATTTGAAAGGAAGTTGAGAAAGGCAGGGGGACATTCCACTTTCTCAACATCAAAGACAATCAGACAATCATCAAATGGATCCACAGTGCCTAAAGTAGATAATAGAGCTTTCCATTGGGATGGGCACATATTGAAAAATTCCAACATTGACATGGAAAAGGAAGACTACACCAAATCATCTACTATGCTATATGTATGGGTGGCTTTAGAAGAAGCAAAATTTAGACATAATGGAATTTTAGGGATATTGGGGAGAAACTCTACCTTAGGCAGAAGGATTTTTAAAGTACCATTTGGTGACGATAGAGGCTCAGTGGAAACTTTGGGCTGGGAACAAATCACTAACTTAATAGGGCACTTGTCATATTGGCGCGACAAAGTCTAGAGGTTGAATTTTTCAGTTTTGACTTATTCAAAATTCATCGTGAGGATCTGGTAATTTTTTTAGCTAGATTATGAAGGTTGAGGAGCTGTATTACCCTGTGTGGTTTGGGAAGCTACATATCCTTGATGAGGAAAAGGATTCTTAAGCACAATCAATTGTGATGAAGCAAGAGGGGGAGGAGGTGGAGCAACGGGTTGAGGTCCTCTAGAAGTAGCTACTTGAGCTTCCCTGGTTGGAACATCTAAGGTAAAATTGGGCATTGATGAGTATAATAGTTGAATACACAATAACATGCACAAGGTTGTTCATTCAAAGAGCCTTTTTTTTACTTGGGTTGTCCGCCTTTTTTTTAGGTTGCAGGATGAGGCTAGTTACCCTTAGGGGCATTAGGTGGTGCACCTTAGTTTCCTTATTTACCTTGAGATGGCTGGTTCTAGTTACCCTTCCCCTTATTCCTTCTCTTGGGGTTGGGGATATTGCCTGCAATATGTTGAGCATACACTTGACCTTAAGGAGGTGGTTTTTGTTGTGGCAGAGGTGGAGGAGGCATGGGAGGTTGGGGCACTAGTGCTGGTGGGCCTGTAGTGTTGGGCGATGCATAAGGATAGTAAGGATTCATGGAAACATTTGGATAACCATGTGGAGTAAATTCTAGCCTTGACATCAACTGATGTGGAAGGGGATATGCATATGACATGATTGTACCTTGGTAAATGTTGAGATGTGAAGGATCAGGAGGGGGATAGGTGTAAGTGGAACTGGTCCCCCCTCATGTTAATCATAAGTCATGCGGGGTTGAGCATATGGTGGAGGATGAGGTTGTGAGATAGATCCAATGATACCATTAGTGGCATGACATTCCCTCGATGCATTAGCAACACCAAGCCAAGGTAGATCAGGAAGTACAATATAAACAAAACCTAATTATGCATAGATCAGGCATATTTCAAAGCTATCTAGAGCACTTCTCCCTTAGACTGAGGGAAATGAGAGGCAACATCCTTACCTATGGGGGACAAAAGAGTTCTATGGAACCAATCCATATACACATAGTATTCAAATTTATGGGCCCTACAGATACTCCTCCTTATATGCCATTCTTGAACATGGTCAAATAGGCGGGTTGCAGATGTTTAATGAAAAGAGGTCAAGATTTCGGTATGAGTGTCATATCAGAGAGGTACCTGGAAGTATGAAAAAAAATATTTGGTGAGGGTGATGAAGGTAGAATGGGAGGCATGCAGTTGGTCCGCATACCACTTGGTAGCAACTCTAATAAGGGTGCATTGGAAAGAGATGAAGATTAATGCAGTGTTCAATGATGGAATTAGATGAACATCACATACGAAAAGAGCGAACATGATATGTGGGGTATTCTCCATGATTAACTTCGAACTTGGGGATGTCAGAAGCAAGCTTGGTATACATAGTAGGCCAATTGGGGTCATGGAGAAGAGGATCATTAATGAGTTGGCTGAAATCAAGAAGGCTCAAACCAACCACATAGGGGAGCAATGGGAGGTCAGTGACCATACTGGTAGAGGTTCTGTTTATGGGCTTACCTTGGTTGCCACCTTAGTTTCCCAAACTCACGTTGGTGCCTGACATGGTGGTGGCATAGGGTTGGGAAGACGAGGAATCAAAGAGATAACTAGAAGAAATAGAAGAACCTCATTCAGAATTAGGACTCAATGGAGGATTAGGAGGATGAACTCTAACTTGATGGGGGGTAAGAGGTCCTAGAAGAAGCTGGGGGTGAAGGCCACGAAGTCTCCACGAAAAATGCCTACGAGGTGCAATGATGTCAAGGAAATGATGACGTAATAGATTAAAGGGTAATGATAGGAGAAAAGAGTAACACAAAACAAGTAAAAAATAATGACTTGTGCAAGTGCTAACTAACTATTTTAATATGCCACTATAATTCAAGCAAACACGTCCTACCAAAGAAAAAATCACCTATAGCCTATAGGTGATCTAAATCCTCAAACAAGACCTAGATCTACTATTCCAGATGGCCTTCCAAAGGATTTCTTACTTAATGGAATCTGATCCCCACAAGCTAAACTATCTAGAAAAAGGTGGGGTAGAGAACCAACTACTGCCCACAACAAATCCTCTAGGGTGGTTTTCTATGATTGGTCACTATGTTTACCTTTGTCCCGTGGGGATGGTCGAGTCTTTAGCTTCTTAGTGATCAACTAAATCATGGTATTCCCTGCCACAAGTTGGGTAGCCTCGAGGAGAACAAATCACATGATGACCTGGCCTAACCCCCTCTGAAACAAGTTTTTGATGCACTCCAAGTTTGGACCATGCCAGGTGGTGAAGGATTTTAAGCTCCCTAATATGTTAAAAATCTATGTCTGAATGTAAGTGATTTATGGGTGTTATTGGAAGCCCATCCCACTAATCTTACACTTAACTACATAGATTGTTTTGGCCCTGGTGCCCAATTGGGCTTAATCTATGTGAGTTGAATTACTAAGGTGTAGTGTTTCAAGTCTTGGATTAGCAGTGTTAATCAAGCTCACATTCTCTTAGGTTGTGAACATGTGTGTGAAAAATGTGTTCAGTGGATGACTTAATTGAGCATGTTTTATGATGCCATTTCTTGTTGAAAATAAAGTTTTAAAAAACTGTAAATAATGCTAAAACTAGACATTAAAATAAAAATTCAATCCAAGCACACAAACTCCCACCCATAGGGGCAAACAAGAAACAAAGAGAGAAGTGGAAAACAAGCTACTCAAAGACACAATTATGGTGAAAATATATAAGGTCAAAGGGAATGGGATCTAGAGGTAACAATCTACTATAAATGATGCATAAAACCAACAAATAACAGAGGGTAAAAAACTAGTAAAGGGAACACAAATGGCTACAAAATGGAGGAGACTCAAGGGGATCCTATGAACACTAGATTCATAGTGGAATAAAGTGTTGTAAAGAAGTGTCTAAATGGAATATTATAACCTACCAAAATATTGAAAAGTAGTGTCTAGGACTACTCCCAACTAGAATCCTTAGTTTATAAAACCTTTTCCTAAATGGAAAAGGTGTACTCCAAACACTAGGGGGTGATTTTCCTTCCTCAAGAAGAGTTTTCTAACTGGATCTAGGTCTAATTGTGACACAGGAAATATAGGCATCCCTGCTTGACACGTAGGCAATACTCATGGAAAAAAATTTGAAAGATTATATAAAAAAAATCTTAAAAATGCAGCACATAGGTACTGACCTATAAAGTGCATTGGTACACAGTTTAGGGGCTAAAAGGTACACTGGGATGCAAAAATGAGCCTGAAAAGTGCGTTATTTTTCCACAAATCTTGCTCAGTAGATTTTAGCTAAATTGTACCTTCTCGTGCTTGGCTGGTACCTGTGACCTACGAAAATATGAAGAACCCCAACAAAACCCAAAAATTTTCCAGAAAATAAAGGAGATATAAAAGTAGAAATTGAGAGGCTAACATAGCTAGAATAAAACTAAAGAGGGATAAAACAATAATCACCAAGTTTTTAAATTACTACACCAGTGGAGTCGTCATTTGTTAGTATGAAAATTCTTACAAAGTGTATGAAAAATACTTCATTTAAGTCACTGGTGACAAGGGGCCCTAATAAAAGAATATGGCTATTTATGCTTCAAATCTGTAATGACAAAAGAAGAAAAACCCTATAACAAAAATATCATATGCAACCGGAAACATATAACGACAAAAAAACACTATAGAACCCAATGGAGGACTTCAAATGAATAATAATTTATTAAAAACACCTAGTGTGGAATATTTACAACATGGGTCTGTAGATCCCCCTATGTGGGACGGGTCCTTTTGATGTCTTAGTGCTTCAACAATCTAGTTATTTTGTTATGAAACCAGCTCACAAAAAGATAGAAAAGATAGATAAATGCCTTCAAAATAAGCCTCTTCAAGTGGGCAACCTCCTTTACATTACACAAATGAACAATTCTTCAATGATACAATGACAAGACCTCCTTTCTATATATAGGAGTCTAAGCGGTCATAATATAATTAGAGCTCACATGACAATAATAATGTAAGGGCACAATAATAACAATAGTGGGCTTCTATGGGGCACAATAATAACAATATGGGGACTACATGGCCACAAAAATATAATAAGGGTGTTGTACTAATAACAATAAGGGGTTACAACACTAGTATAGGGACCTAACATGCCCCACTCCTTCAAAAAGTGTTGTCCTCAATGCTTGAGTAGTTCTTGATTCTTCTGTATAAAATTATTTTCCTCCCATGTGGAATCTTGAGCGAATAAGTTCTTCCACTTGATGAGATACTCTGAAATCGATCGATTTCGTAGTTGTTGGGTTCTTGTTTCTGTGACTGCACCAAGATCCAATATGATTTTTCCTTCCTCGTTAAGTTCTATCAATATTGTTTGATCTGGGATCTTCTACAACTTTTGAAGAGTGGCCACACACTTCTTCGTCCTTCTTCCATTCATTCCTTGCTTCGCTTATCCTATCTGGTTGGATAATAGAAATAGCACAAAACAATGCTTCCACATTCTCATCCTTTCTTGAGAGTGCATCTGCAACAACATTTTTCTTCCCTTTTTTGTGGATGATTTCAAAGTCATAACCCAACATATTTGTGACCCATTTTTTCTATTCTTCTAAAAATAATCTTTGCTCTAAAAAGTATTTAAGACTATCATGATCCATTTTTACCTTGAAGTGTCTTCCCATTAGGTAAGGTCACCATTTCTTAAGTCCATGTAGTATTGCCAACATTTCCTTCTCATAAATAGCTTGCTCAAGATGTAGCTGTAAAAATACCCAATCACCTACATCAAAACTTCTTTCGCTACGATGTTGATCTTCCTGTTGTTTCATTTGATTCTACACCAAAGTTGCATTATCCTTTAAAAGTTGGAGAACTTGTTGTTGATGCTCGATTTGATCTTTCACTACTTGAATCTTTTTCTTCTGGATATGTCCTTCTATCTTGAGAGTTTGAGGAGTCGTAATTTCTTCCAATGCATTACAAGATATGGTTGGATTCATTTCTTGATTCTTGATGTGATTTTTCACTTCTTGAACATTTTTCTTCTTGATATGTTCTTCTATCTCGATAGTTTGAGGAGTGGTAATTCTGGCCAATACATTACAAGATATGGTTGGATTCATTTCTTCTTTCTCGATGTGATCTTTCACTTCTTGAACCTTTTTCTTCTTGATATGTCCTTCTATCTTGTGAGTTTGAGGACTGGTAATTCTTTCCAATGCTTTACAAGACATGGTCAGATTCATTTCTTCTTTCTCGATGTGATCTTTCGCTTCTTGAACAATTTTCTTCTTGATATGTCCTTCTATCTTGCGAGTTTGAGGAGTGGTAATTCTTGCCAATGCTTTACAAGATATGGTTGGATTTATTTATTCTTTCTCTGGGGTTTGTTCCTGGTGTATATCCTCTTCTTTTGATGTTTCTTGATCCCTTTCTTCCTCTTCTTCATAATCTATGTAAAATAATTTCTTCTCAGCACACTTATGACCTTTAGTGTATTTTCTATCACAATTGTAACAAAGCCCTTTTTTTGTTTTTTCTTCCAATTGTTGTCGTGTAAACCTTGTATGTTGTGAAAGGCTAGGAGAAAAAACACTTCCATAATTATGGTCGTGAGTGGTGGGATTCCTTGTTTCAATAGTTTTTCTTGCTAACCTAAATGCCTTCTCCAATGAATCAGGTTCCCAATGATGAACCTCATGTTGAATGTTATCCTTTAAATTTCCTATGAAGACATCAATCCTTTGCTTCTATGGAACATCATTTACCCTTATATTCAATTTTTGAAACTCCTCAATGTGCTCTGCCATTGAACCCTTTTGTTCAAGATTTATCAATTGGCTAAAAAAGGTGTTACTCTTTGTATTCTGATAATGTACTATCATTTCTTCCATAAAAATTGACCAAGTGACAAGTGATTTATGAGAACAAATCCCTTTATACAATAAAAATTGATTCGGTTCTAAATATAAAGATGCAATATGTGTCTTTTGTAATAGTTGAACCTCATGTAGATCAAAATATTACTCCATCTGTAGTATCAAATTTATTGGATCCTTGTCATCAAAGTTCCTCATATCGTCTTTTCTTCATTTTAGGAGCTTGATCTTGAAACCACTGTAACTCTGTAATTTCATATCTCCAAGTTCTGAAATTGCATCCCACAGTGTCCCTATGAGTCCTCTTTCTAACCCCGTAAGTCTAATCAAAATTTTATTCTCCAAGGAAGAGTTATGCACAATCTCCTAAGATGACTTGATTATATAATGTTTCAGTAGATTGAACTTTTATGACATGCCACATGTCACTGTTTCAACCTTTGGATCTAGAAAATATAAACAAAAAACTGCAGTCAGTCCTCTTTATGTAACTTCTGAGGAAATTTCAATTTATTGCTTAGAGAGAAAGTTATGAATATTTTCCCAAGGTCACCAGTTTAGAATGTAATTCTGGAGTCTGTGAAAACCCTAACTTTCTCAGATTATATCTCTGAAAATATAGTGAGACAAGATTTGAGATTTAGAGCTGAGACGCACAAAGCTTTTGGCTCCAATGGGTTTTAATGTCAGAGTCTGAACCTTCATAGAAAAAATATTATAGCAAACATTCTGCGATGACTTGTTTGAGATGAAATTATGAAGCTTTCAAACATCCTAACTTCCTCAGATCATATCTCTGAAAATATAGTGAGAAACATCTAAAATTTGGACCCGAGATTCAAAATGATTTCTTCTCAAATGGGTTTTGTTTTTAGCTTCTGAAACTTCATGGAAAAAAAGTTATAGCAAAAATTCCACAATGGCCTATTTGGATTAGCGAAACCCTAGAATCCAAAGCTCTGATACCAAATGTTATGAAACCAACTCACAAAAAGATAGAAAATATAGATAAATGCCTTCAAAATAAGCCTCTTTGAGGGGGAAACCTCCTTTACATTAGACAAATGAACAATTCTTTGATGATACAAATGGCAAGACCTCCTTTCAGTATATAGGAGACTAAGGGGTCATAATATAATCAGAGCCGACATAACAATAATAATGTAAGGGCACAATAACAACAATAGTTTGCTTCTATGGGGCACAATAATAGCAATATGGGGACTACATGGGCACAAAAATATAATAAGGGGGTTGTGCTAATAACAATAATGGGTTACACTAGTAGTATAGGGACCTAACAAATTTTCTCTAAAATGTGTAGAGAACCCAAAAGCAAGATGGAACTCAAGTGGCAACTCAAATGTCATAACATGATAATGATGATGATGAAAAATGAATGGAAAACCATCTTATTTATAACAAATTATTGAGCTAAATTAGGAACTAGAAAATAATAAAATATTATGGACCAAATCAAAATCTAACTGTTAGGAATACTTTATTATATTTTTTGGAGAGGGAAAAGATATTCAAAATGGTCAAATATCTTTATTTAGAGAATGGTTGAAGTAATTAACAAATAAAATTATTTATTAATCACTTTGCAAGGATTAATAAAATTGTGAATTTGAAATAATTATTAAATAATGATTTATCAATTATTCCAAAAATAAAAATAAGGAATAATAAATAAATAATGATTTATTTATTTATTCCAAGATGATTTGTTCAAATTTGTTAAGAAATAATTATCAAATAATGATTTAATAGTTATTTCTAGATAAAATTAAATAAATAATGGTTTGTTTAATTATTCTCATGGGGTTTTTAAATTTTAAATAGAAATAATTTAATAAAAATGGTTTACTAAATTATTTCTTATGGTGAAAGTAATTTTACTATGGTAAAATTAATGCTACATGGTATATTTCGATCCACCTAGTTAGAAATGGTTACGTGATCATTTTTTAGGTGATAACACTAGGATATACTAAAATTACAAGATTTATAGTAATATAGACTAATATCTAATACAAATTTAATACATAGGTTAGTACAATACATTTGGGCTAGACTAACACTTAGATCGACATAGGTTAAGTTCAGTAGGTTTGGCTCAGTTGAGTTACTAATTCAGCTTAAAGATTTACTTTTTAGCAAGAGTTTTGCAAGAAGGTAGATCTGATATTTCTCTTCCTATTGGTAAGAAATAAAAACACCACAAGTTAGGAGGAAGGGAAAAGCAATAGCTATACCTAATTGAACCAGTCAAAGCCACCATCCCAGACATAAAAGGGTATGATTTGGGGCCCTAACCCAGTGGTCTTCTTAAATATTCATGGAGGTAATTTTTTACCATCAACAGGACCAGAGGGGGATACCAAGGGGTTATTGAAAGGATTATGACCCCATGGATTATACATGTAAAAGGTGCTTTTCCCCATAAAGGAATTTGAATTATCATATGTGTGATTCTGGATAGTAGATCCTCGAAGTGGTTGATTCCCAAAAGGATTGGTAGGCCCACTAGAAACAAAGACACCTATAATGCTATTGGAGGATGACATGACTAGACTAAAAGGATTCCAACCAAAACTAAATCCATTATTGTGTATTTTTCGTACTTCCTACTGATATACCTAAACTCATCATCATGCCCATGAAACAATATGTGAAAGGGAATATTGGCCCTCCAACATTAGACATATAGATACTAGACACAATGGCACTAGAACCTCAACTCATTGTGAATGGAGAGGTAAAGGTCATTGTTGTGGAGGTACCCATACTAGATGTGCTAAGTGGAAAAATTCCACTAGGATTTTGCGTTGTGGAAGGTATCCATGGTGAAAGATATATATGTGGACATGACTTCTGGAAGATCATCTGTCACTAAATGTATGGACACAATGGGTTCCAACAAAAAAACATTAACATTATCTGTGAATGACTTGGCTAACGAATTATGAGGGAGATCCAAGTAAGTCAACAACTCCCACTTAGTGAGATGGGTTCAAAGGTATGATGATGATGTTCCAAACTAGGTCCAACCACTAAATGAATGGAAATTTCAGGCCTCTGAGTGACACCCAAATTGATCTAAGACACAAATATACCTATGTTGGAATTAATTCTATGTCTACAAATAGGTGGACACACCTCATAGGGGGGAAAAGATGCAAGTCTATGAGAACGATGCAAATGAAAATTTTCCATAATGGTATAAAAAGGATCCACAATAATGAATAAAGAACATTTCTAAGGAGACAAAATACAAATAAGAAATAACATGCACTAAAAGGATCGAAAGGTAATAATCCAAGAAAACTAGAGTGGGAAAGGGATCCTCTTTCCACCAAAGCCCACCTAATCAATGCATGGGTCAGTGTTGAGGAAGTGTTTGGGATAGCTAAAATAGGCACCAGCTTAATGATGGAACTTAACACAATTTCTCTTATGATGTTTGGAGCATCGCTCCAGGAGGACTAAGTGAGTGTTCCTGAACTTTGCCTAGGGTACAACAAGGACTGACCTCCTCACCATCACTTGTGATATTATCCTAATAAAGGGAATTAAGGTCACCATCAAAAACATCACATCCTCAGGGGGGACTTCATCATCTAGAACTACATGCAAGGGCACAATATCGATATCGAATCCTCCTAAAAAAGACCCCCATAAGCACAATGGAGTTCCCAGATTTAATCGCCACCAATTACAAAAAATGTTGGGAGGTACTCTGAAGGTCCCAATGTAAAGTAGTGATTAACCCTTTTGTGAGAAGAGCTTCCCATACCATGCCACTAAAAGTGGAATGACACACCATATATCAATACACTTTGCTTTTTTTTTAGTCTTGGGGAAGTTAACCTCACTCCCCTTTTCCAAGGTCCTAGCATATCTAATGTTTGTTTTCTACGAAAGAAAGAGAAAAATAATAAGTTAATTTTATTAAGTTTGCTAATGTTAATGGTTGTATGATAATTCAAGGGTGATGGAAGAAACTGAAATGATGTTATGAGTCAATTGATTCAAAGAAACCATACAAAGACATGCAAGTGCAAATATTCAATTTCTATGAATTCTATCTAAAGTAAGGAAGAGATATTTTCCTTTCAAATTGAAACCATGCACATGTCCCTCACTTCTCTCTGATTTGAAACTCTCATCCCAACAATCAAATTAGAAAACCAACTACAAAAATGGTAGAAAAAGAAGCAAAAGGAAACCAAGACAGAACTACCCAAAACCCTAAATCTACCTCAAGAATGCACTAGGATTTGAAAAAATGAGTTTTCAATCAACCAATCAAGCTAAAACAAGGAAATTAGTGTAGATTTTTCACTACAATGATGTCAGAAAGGTATCTGAACACTAATCTCTTAAGAAACAATCAAACCCCAAGAAAAAGGATCAAACCCTTATAAGGTGACTAAGCTCACAAAATAGCATGTAAACTTAATAAAAAAGAAATGATCATAGTTAAAAACTTTAGATCTGAAAGACCACCCAATAGGGTTTATAGTGATGTAAAGGTTCCCTACTAGATTTGAGCTACTCCTCAAATTTCAATGAAATTTTCCATCAATGCTTTACCATAGTGCATTCAACCAAAACATAAAGGCTATCAATGCCCCATAGAAATTTTTTAGGTCAAACTAGAAGTCTATCAATGCTTGGGACTAAATTTTTGGCATGAAATAGAGGTCAAAAATCTAGATCTAGGAGGTTTGATGACCTAGGTTTTGAAACAAATATCCTTCAATGAATAATGAGTATTGTAAAACATCAAGGAAACCAGAAATCCCCAAGAAAAATGAAATACAATAAGAAAATAAAATCGATTTACCGGGACTCCCAATTGGAGTTGCCAATTCTTTTTAAGAGAGAATATTTCCTACAATGGTTGGTTACTTTAATCCCAATAATCTTTCCCAATAGATTTCCTAGAAGGTGTGTGTGTGTGTGTGTGAAAATGAAGAAGTGATACAAAGAAACTTGACTATCCCAAGCACATTTAGATTTGGAGAAAGAAGGTAGTAAACATACCTTTAGATGCTAGATCGTTAACTCTATTTGATGAATCCAACTCTAAGAAAATGTCCTCCTAATATATTTTCTCCAAGATATCCTAGATCACCTCCACAAAGAAAGAGAAACCAATACAATCTACCTATAAAAACATATGAGTACCAAATATAATATACCTATCACATCAAATAAAGTAGATAATGAAAGATAGGTAATGAGGAAATCTTCATTAATATTGTCTTTGAACAAGACTAAAGTACATCGATAAGTCCTCCAAGCCTTTTTCCTTCATCTACTCTCTAACATCTATGCTCATTGTACAAGTTTACTGAGGTCACAAACTGACAATATTTCATTATAAGTTTGTTTCTTCTCCATATGGCTAGTGAAAAGATCCATATATACATATTTCCATCATGATTGGCCTTCATTACATATAGACACTTTCTTGACCGTATCAAGATGATTGTTAGGATAAACCAAATCAATCATTATTTTAATCAACAATGATTATTTTAATCAATTTTTTCAATTTGGATCGAATATAGGCTTATCCAGTCAAATTCCTCCATTGTTTTAGAGCTCTAGTGCAGATAGAGCATTGTTGGGTTTATGTTTCATTCTATAACACTAGGATGGAGAAATGATAAGTCCTATTGTTTGATTCATACAACTGAAAAAGGAGCATTGAACCCTCCAAACACTTAAAATGTGATGTTTGACTAATCATAACTTGATCCATTAGCTTGACAAAGGATGTGGCTTTCTTCTTCACCCTAGGGGTGGATTTTTGAGCTATAACAATCATTATTATAAATATATGGGATTTTATAACATAATATTTTAAATATTTTCCCACTATATGTTTTTCCATTTTTTTTTTAAACATAATCATTAACTATTATCCTTTTATTTTTTCTTAACGAGATACATTACACTCATAATAGAGGAAATTACGACAAACAATAACCTAAGGTCTAGTCACCCACTGCACTTCATCATTTCATGAAACCATGATTTTTTTGTCTATATTTCATTCCAGAAGAATATTTTATTTACTTATGTCGATTTAAATCCCTTTTTAATAGTAAACAAGAATATTTTATTTACTTATGTCGATTTAAATCCCTTTTTAATAGTAAACATTGGTCAATAAACTCCTCTGGATCTAGTCCCTAACTTCAGTGAACTATGTTAAGTATAAATATTCATTATCTAAATGAATTAACTAATGACTTCTTCCTTTTTTATTTATTTCAAGTTTTAATTACTTTTCCTATAACTACGTTTGATGTGGAAAATAAGTCCAAAAAAGAAAAGGGAAATCGACCTAAGGTTGAGTTTCGATAGGAAAAAGAGTATGATGAAGTGAAAAACCATAATTCAACATTCTTTCCAAATCACTCGAATATACGGCTAAAGGGGTGCCCAGATTGGGCTCAAATTCAACAAATGTTTGAAAATGTATAATTTCCTAATGGTGATGAAGCAGAGAAAGAATTGTTTATGGATTGAAAAAGGTCAAACCATCATTGCGTATCTGCAAAGACATACATTCTTCCTTACTATGAGATGGTATGTTGGATTGTCTCACATGTTTATATTAGAATTTTCACAATTGTTAATTCATCCCATAAAGTACTAGGGTCTTTTAGATCTAATGACTTAAATAATATGTATTAATTATAACCACCTAATGTCAATCTAAATAATAAATTATTTGAAACTTTTAAATATCAAGAGATGGATGAGAGGGAATTAGATATGTTGGCTTAGAAAAAATTGGTTGCATGATCTTGTGGCATTTACACAATAGCTCATGGCACACTACATATCAACAACTACCATGCTTTACAAATTATATTGCGAGAAACATGCCCAACATTTTATGTTATAATGGGTTCCTATCATGCACTCGATTATTAAAAAGGATTTAATCTTAACATAGGCCCATCTCTGATCTAGTTGTAAAGAAGTCATTAAATCAACCACTAGAATCTGGTAAGGGTTTTCACATGTCACAAAACATGGTTAATTATGTTTTTATCAATGCCATTTTAATATATGAAGTGAAATTGGTATATATATATATATATATATATATATATATATATATATATATTGTTGGGTAATTTAATTTTCAGTTAAATTACTTGCATTTAATTGTCAAACCCAGGGTTCATATCCTTGTGAATTACACTTGCACAATATATGCTAGGAATCAACTTTCAATTTTAATGTGTAAAAATGAAAATAGGAAAGATGCAAAGCTTGTTCTAAAAGGTGCAATAAAATTCTAAAGAAATGAAAATGAAGTGCTTATGAGATGAATTTTAAAGCAAGGCACACACATGAGAGAGTTAAGTATCCTTGAAAGAAATTAAGACACTTATTCTATAAAAGAAAGAAATTTGATTTAATTTCCAATTTGTAGAAAGCAAAGAACTATTTTATGAAGATTTTAATGTATGTAACTTTGAAATTTCTAATATAAAAAAAGGATATTTTTATTCTATGGAAGAAATCTAATTAATGAACTTTGAGAGTAGTCTACACTAATCTATCAATTCGAAAGGAAAAAAATACTATATCGGCAAGAAACTTAAAGTAAATGATTGTGGGTGTACACATACAAACATAGAATTTGTTCAATTTAAATGGTATGAGATGCATATGTTGTTGTGCAAGATTTCATGTCTTATCTATGAATCTAAGCCTTGAAAAACAATTAGAAAATTAAATTTTAATAGTATAACTAATTGGAAATTTCTTTTGACGGTTTTAAATGGTTTATTCAAGTGCTTGGTGTCTGCAAGAAATGCGAAATTAGTGAGAAAATGAAGCATAACAACATAATGACAAAAAACTAATGAAATCATAGTATATGAACATAGTAATTTTTTTTTTTTTTTTTAAATGAAAATGGAAAAGATTTTATATTACACTCTCATAACAAATAAGGGGCCCTCTTACTAGAAAGAAGTCTAACTACTCAGAGAACTTAGAAATCAATTTTAGACACTTCTCATTGGAATGCAACCATAAAAACAAACAAGATTTTATTAATAAAATAGTGTGTAAATAATCAAGAGATCCAAAAAAGAATTAATATAATCTTGATCTCTCTTTGATATATCTATCCTCCCATTTCATCAAAAATATTACAACATTTTATAGAGTTTTGAGGCAACAAGAAACTCAGAATTTCATTGCATGAATTATGGTCATGAGATCTTAGTAAATCAATTTGAAAATAAAATCAAATATATTTTGAAGGATTTTAGGATCAAATATGAGCCCAGATATGATCACACTTATCTCCTTGCCATAAATTTTCTAAATAATATCTCGTGCCAATATTTTTGGTGACTGGACATTGAATGTCAAATTAGCAAATGTTTTTCCACGGAATCTGCAAAACTAGGGTTTAAAGAACAAAAAAACTCTACCAAATGGTAATGAATTTGAGGAAACCTCCCTTCATGAGCCTAACTACACTTACCCATGTTTTCATTTTCCAAAAATTATTTTCATTTACTTGGAAACTGCATCCAAAGTTGACTACTCAAAACTACTTTGTTTTTCCTTTGATCTCTTGGTGGAGGTTCACACGTGCGAGCTGGGTGAACTTTGACGACACAAATCTAAATTGGAAATTTTAGAAACCAATTCCAAGTGCTATATTTCCTTCTAGAGTTGTTCTACTAGCCTAGTCACAAAGATGGATACAAAAATGTATTGAGCTACAAAAACTTGAACTAGCCAAACTGTCATTAGTAAAAACCCAATAACATTATTCTTAATTCATTAAAAGTAAAGGAAATAATAATATCAAACTATGTAAACATGTATGTGGGAGTTTGATGCATTTATGAAGAAATGTGATTAATATTGATGATAATGGATGAGTGGAATGATGTGAAAATGGATGGTTTGATCAACAAAGCCATGGCAAGTTGGAGGCCCAACATATATATTTCTCCATACTCTAGAGCTACAAGTGTAGGAATAATTTCTATGATATCAGTGATAAATTTATGATACTACTACATGCATTTTTGTCTAACAAAATAGATCTTATATTTAGTATGGACACAAAAAATTCAATTAAAGATATATGCGACTAGTACCTAGATGTAAGTTTCTCTTATATTATAGTTTATTGTTGTGCATTATTTTCTCACCTTCTCATGAAATATGTCCCTGAGAAATTAATGTTTAGATGCATATTTTCAGATGGTTACTATACGAATAACTCATTGTTTCGTTTCCAATTCAAAGCATTTGTGGCCCTCCTTCTCTAAAAATAAGGGGATGTATACTCCATTAAACACTAAGCTTGAAAGGAATGAGAAAAATCAATTGAAGAACAATTGGTTTCATTGTGCAAGTTTTAGAAGACATGATCCAAAACAAGTGTCGAAAGGCCATTGCAAATTGGTAAGATATTCAAAATCATATCATCATGAATGGTTCCCTTTTCATATCATACTTCAAGGGGCTAAAACAAATGATGAATCCAATAGAAGAGATGAATAAATTAAAGAAAGTGAATAAAGTTCATAGGAACTATCCTTCATAAGTGAAAGAACTAACGAAATTTTATGTAGAAAATAATAAAATAATGGGCATTCAAGCTAGCCAAGAGGAACGGTTTTCTAAAGAAACAAGAGATGAATAACATGGTAAATAGGTAACTATTCAATATTTGCAAAGTGATCAAGAAAGTAAAGAGGAAACAACACATGAAATATTGGATGATAAACAAAGAATAGATGAATCAATTCACAACATGCATGAGGATAAACATGATAAAGAAAGATAA
The DNA here is from genome assembly GCA_031772625.1 of Pinus tabuliformis. Classification (NCBI taxonomy): domain Eukaryota; kingdom Viridiplantae; phylum Streptophyta; class Pinopsida; order Pinales; family Pinaceae; genus Pinus; species Pinus tabuliformis. Next base: position 487,283,946 of record CM062809.1, read on the forward strand.
TGCATGTCTCTTGAAAAAAAAGTTAGCCTATAATTGTAGACCTTGAGGTGTAAATATGCAATTATGAAAAGAATACATTCCAATTCAAACTCTTGTAGCTATATATCTACAAATCAATGTTGTAGATACATCTATTGTCACAACTAAACTAGTTAATACTTTTAGTGGAGATATGATGCATGGTATTCTAGATCCAGACTAATTGGAATTTGATTAAGAAAAGGTAGTACCCATAAGAAAATATTTATTTAGTATCCAAAAGAAAGGAATTATTAATGGATGAGTAAATAAAAGAAAAGTATGGGTACTATAGGAAGAGGCTTCTAAAAATTTCCCTAACATGGAATGTTGTAGGCTAAGAATTGGAGAAAGTTAATCAAGATACAACCTCAATATTGGGAGCCTTTGCCAATGTTAATGTTGTAACAACCCCTTTTTTACTTCCTATGTAAATGAAAAAAAATAATAACCAAGGTCACAAGACACATATTCCAATCTAAATGTTGGAAAAAACATAGTGATGTGGATCACTTGTGATTAATTAATGGCTATGGAAATTGGAAAAGGAAATGAGGTATTTGTTGGAATTTATTTATGAAAATAATGTAAAATAATACAAAAGGGAGATGAAAGATCACAAATTTGCATGAGGAGGAAATTGAAGGAAAACTGAGGTAAAATGAAGAAAATAGAGGCCTCAATGATAGAAAGGCTTTTGAGGATAAATTCACAACCTTTTGTTAGTTTTAGGTTTGAGCTCTCTCTCTTCTCTCATTCTCTCATACATTTTCACACCTAGATTTTTGTTGGGGCACTCTTGGAGCACTTTGGCATACTTGGATTTGGAGAAATAATGTGGAACTAAAGAAGGAAAGGACAAGGGAACAAGTAGATCAACAACTACAATTGGGTTGCTTTGCATGTAATATGTTGCATGTATGATTTCCTTGATGCATGGTAGATGCATGTGATTATTTGGTTATGATCTCTCATTCACATGGGAGATTTCTTGGATTAATGATCGTTTTAGTAAGGACATTTCATTTCCTATATAACCATGGTGTTGTGGGTTTTTCCACTTGTTGTTTTTCTAATTCATGGTTGTAATTCCTTATGGCTGTGGATTGGAACAAATGCTTTGGAATCCTTGGAACAACTTGGGTTGAGTTACTACTCCCAAAGCCTAGGTTGGACAAACACTCTAGAGCCCTTGGTGGGTTGAGTTACTAGTCTTGGAGTTGGTTTGGATAAACGCTTAGATCCCATGAACGATATCAGTTGAGTTACTAGTTCATGGAGTGCTAGACGCCTTGGGCAGAGACTAATCTAGTTGGTGTTAGTGATGTTCGACCATGAGGTGGAATCACTGGTTTAGGGTTTAGGTGGTTTGGCCTCTGGGAGCCCTGGTTTGGTTTTGTTTGTTTTATTCCATGAGATGCCACATTCACACTTGAAATATGGCATGAGGGTGATTGGCTGAAAGAGATATTTGGTTAAGCCCAATCTATGGTCGGGTGGTATGTGGAAGTCCCTGACTTTGTTGGTACTTTTCTATGTTAATAAGATATTATTATTCTATTATGTTTCATGTATATTTATTGAAAATATGTTGGTGATATTATGGTTGATTTTCCATGGTTTATATGCTAGTTAATCTATGGTTTATATGTTGTTATATGATGCGTATCTTATATGGTCTTATCATGAATTGTTTAACTATGGATTTGTTGATGAATGTATAGGATGATAAGTGGTATTTTAGCTATGTGGAGAGGGAAGATGGCCCTCTTGGTGATTCCCAGATGAATATAAAACCTTTGTGATCAAATATGCATTCATGACCTATAGATTACATATTTTCCATGTGTTTGACGAAATTCCTATCATGTTCCAAGTAGTCCAGGTCAAGTTCTTCCTTCACATTTGTATGTTTAGCATTGTTATCATGTCATTATTGATTTTGAGAAGTTACAGGAAGTTCTGGGCAGTGATCTAGAAGTTTACCATGGCGACATTAATGATTTGAAGCTAAATCATTGGTTGCAATAATTGAAAGTGTATTTAAGTCTTCATCAAATTGAGGAAGAATAGAAGATTTCATTTGCATTGCTAAAATTAGAGGGTCATTCCCTAACTTCGTGGGAAATCCACATGGAGACCTTGAGGTTGGAGGGAGAGCATTTAGTGACTAAGTGGGAGAAGTTCAAAACCCTCATTAAGTCATAATTTTACCCTATTTTGTATGTAGAGGACTAGATGATCTTGTGGAACTACTTAAGGAGAAATCTAGGGAAAAGTGTGTAAGAGTACACTAGATATTTCAGAAACCATAATGTTGGGTATTTATCAAAAGAGCCTATATGTTATCTTTGAGTATTTGGGGGGTTTACAATGCCATCCGCAAGAGAAAGTGATGGTATTCAATCCCAAATAAGTGGACGAAGATTGTGTCAACCACAATACCTAGAGAACATAGGTTTAAAGAAACAAAAAATCAAGTGGATTAAAGAAGAAAAGGAAACAAGATGCTTCTAAGGAGGGGATGAAAAAGTTAAAAGGGGGGAAGATAAAAAGATGAAAGCCACAACACACTGGTGCAAAGAACCTAGCAACCATTGCAACCACTACAACATTGACAACCATACAAAGGAGAAGCGCTCAAAGTTGCATCTAGAGTTTAACTTGAAGAAAAAAAAATAAAGAAAATAAGAAGAGGAATCTCACAGTAATTGATTCAATAAACCAAGTTGAAAGCAACTTGTGCGTGGAGAAGAACATTTTTTTACATCAATAATGAATTAGGTGAATCTGAGTAGACTTCGGCAATAGGAGGAGAAAGAAATGACCAAAATATTCTAAATAAAAGATATAGGTGAAAAAGACAAATAATGAAACAACGGTTGTCTAAAGAAACAAGAGATGAATAACATGGTAAATAGGTAACTATTCAATATCTGCAAAGTGATCAAGAAAGTAAAGAGGAACCAACACATGAAATATTGGATGCTAAACGAAGAATAGATGATTCAAGTCACAACATGCATGAGGATAAACATGATAAAGAAAGATAATGCATGTCTCTTGAAAAAAAAGTCAGCCTATAATTCTAGACCTTGAGGTGTAAATATGCAGTTATGAAAAGAATACATTCCAATTCAAACTCTTGTAGCTATATATCTACAAATCAATGTTGTAGATACATCTATTGTCACAACTAAACTAGTTAATAATTTTAGTGGAGATAAGATGCATAGTATTCTAGATCCAGACCAATTGGAATTTGATGAAGAAAAGGTAGTACCCATAAGAAAATAATTATTTAGTATCCAAAAGAAAGGAATTATTAAGGGATGAGTAAATAAAAGAAAATTATGGGTACTATAGGAATAGGCTTCTAAAAATTTCCCTAACATGGAATGTTGTAGGCTAAGAAATGGAGAAAGTTAATCAAGATACAACCTCAATATTGGGAGCCTTTGCCAATGTTAATGTCATAACAACCCCTTTTTTACTTCCTATGTAAATGAAAAAAAATAATAACCAAGGTCACAAGACACATATTCCAAGATAAATGTTGGAAAAAACATAGTGATGTGGATCACTTGTGATTAATTAATGGCTATGGAAATTGGAAAAGGAAAAGAGGTATTTGTTGGAATTTATTTATGAAAATAATGTAAAATAATACAAAAGGGAGATAAAAGATCACAAATTTTCACAAGGAGGAAATTGAAGGAAAATTGAGGCTAAATGAAGAAAATAGAGGCCTCAATGATAGAAAGGCTTTTGAGGATAAATTCACAACCTTTTGTCAAGTTTAGCTTTGAGCTCTCTCTCTTCTCTCATTCTCTCATACATTTTCACACTTAGATTTTTGTTGGAGCACTCTTGGAGCACTTTGGCATACTTGGATTTGGAGAAATAATGTGGAACTAAAGAAGGAAAGGACAAGGGAACAAGTAGATCAACAACTACAATTGGGTTGCTTTGCATGTAATATGTTGCATGTATGATTTCCTTGATGCATGGTAGATGCATGTGATTATTTGGTTATGATCTCTCATTCACATGGGAGATTTCTTGGATTAATGATCGTTTTAGTAAGGACATTTAATTTCCTAGATAACCATGGTGTTGTGGGTTTTTCCACTTGTTGTTTTTCTAATTCATGGTTGTAATTCCTTATGGCTGTGGGTTGGAACAAATGCTTTGGAATCCTTGGAACAACTGGGTTGAGTTACTACTCCCAAAGCCTAGGTTGGACAAACACTCCAGAGCCCTTGGTGGGTTGAGTTACTAGTCTTGGAGTCGGTTTGGATAAACTCTTGGATCCCATGAACGATATCAGTTGAGTTACTAGTTCATGGAGCACTAGACATCTTGGGCAGAGACTAATCTAGTTGGTGTTAGTGATGTCCAACCGTGAGGTGGGATCACTGGTTTAGGGTTTAGGTGGTTTGGCCTCTGGAAACCCTGGTTTGGTTTTGTTTGTTTTATTCCATGAGATACCACATTCACACTTGAAATATGGCATGAGGGTGATTGGATGAAAGAGATATTTGGTTAAGCCCAATCTATGGTTGGGTGGTATGTGGAAGTCCCTGACTTTGTTGGTACTTTCCTATGTTAATAAGATATTATTATTCTATTATGTTTCATGTATATTTATTGAAAATATGTTGGTGATATTATGGTTGAGTTTCCATGGTTTATATGCTAGTTAATTTATGGTTTATATGTTGTTATATGATGCGTATCTTATATGGTGTTATCATGAATTTTTTAACTATGGATTTGTTGATGAATGTATAGGATTATAAGCGCTATTTTAGCTATGTGGAGAGGGAACATGGCCTTCTTGGTGATTCCCAGATGAATATAAAACCTTTGTGATCAAATATGCATTCATGACCTATAGATTACATATTTTCCATGTGTTTGACGAAATTCCTATCATGTTCCAAGTAGTCCAGGTCAAGCTCTTCCTTCACATTTGTATGTTTAGCATTATTATCATGTCATTATTGATTTTGAGAAGTTACAAGAAGTTCTAGGTAGTGATCTAGAAGTTTACCTAGAATCTAGGCTCATATCTCAGCACTGTATTCTCCTAACTACGAAAATTGGGTTGCAAACACATGGATGCAAGGTTTTTCATGTGGTTGGAGGCTTCCAATGACATGAAGGCCTTGTTATGGGTGTTTTTGAGGACCCAAGTTAGAGAAAAGGGTTTCAAAATCTAGTTTTGGCCACCTAGGGTAGTTACTTTGCCTCTTAGTCACTTGTAGCCCTTGTAGGATGTTATGAGATGTCAGTTGGTCTTTTGTAGTTGGCCTCACTTCCTCAATGGGATCCAGGAGGTTGGGTCATAGCCTAGTATCTCTTCCTGTCATTTTTACCTGGACAACTCAGTGAAACCTGGTAAATGTGGAAGGGCCAATTCCAGAATGGTATGAGAGATCTCAGGTTCAACACTTGGACTGGATGGGAGGAATGTGTTTTTCATGCCTGCATATGAGCTGTCTATGTGTTCGTTATGCATACACTATGATAGTCATTTTTGTAGTTTTGTATTCATCTATAGCTTACTGATGTTGATGTTGAGAGGATTGATATTTTGATTTCATCATATATACATATGTTGTGGTAATTTGGATTGATTTTGCAAAGATAATAGCCTCCCCTGAACTTCACTAGGGTATGTTAATCATGCTTATATTGGTTTATCTAACATGGTATGTTTGCAAGCAGTAGAGGATCAAATATGATAAGAAAACTGGTGGACTATATTTCATGTGACTCTCCCTACATATAATATGAACAACATGATGATGATTACTCCCCTGACATAACAAATACATTGAGAAGTTTGAAAAAAGAGATCAGAAATTGTAAGGAGCATAATGAAAGAATAACTTATTCATAGCAAAGACTTGCTAGGGAATAGGAGAAACAAGAAGAGATTAATGCAGTAGTCCTTCAACGTCTATCATATTTACAGAGGCAGTGACCACCTAGGATCAATCATGTAAAGGAGGAAAGGACTAATGGGGCATATTTCTCCAGGTCTCAATTGGGATAGAGGATTGATAGGGATTATACAATTAGAGATGGTAGATTTTTGGATACAACTGACAAGAGTGGTAATGAACATGGGTTCTATTCTATTTTTGGTTCAAAGAGACAACCTTGTCATCAATGTCACCATCCATATAGGAGGACTGAGACACAATACTTTCCCGAGGAGTTCAAGAAAGAAAATCCTCGTACATTTGATGGAGAAATGAAGAAGTCACACGATGTAGAAGCTTGGTTTCTTGGGATGAATAAGTTCTTCAAGTTGCATGATTATTTTGAAAATATGAAAGCTGTGATATCTACTTTGAGTATTAAATGAAAAGCATACATTTGGTGGGAATATGTGAAGAATTTCACAGGCATTCAAGAAGAGGAGTGGACTTGGAGAGAGTTCAAGAGACCTTTTAGAAAGAAGTATATATCTAAAATATACTACGATGACAGGGAAAAGGAGTTCTATGAGATGAAGATGGGATCTATGACCGATGAGGAGTATACTAGCAAGTTTTTTGAGTTCTTGAGATGTGTGTCTTACCTTAAGGAGGAGAAGGCCAAGATTCAGAGATTCATCAGTGGGTTGTCAGCGTCATTCAAAGACAAGATTGAGTTTGATGACCCTAGCTCGCTGGAGGAAGCCATTAGAAGGTGTACACATTGCTATGAGAAATCAAAGCATAACACTAAGTATAAGTAGGATTGGAAGGATAATGATAAGAATAATGGAAAGTGGGTTGAGAAGAGAGGAAAACCCTCTGATATAGATGATAAGGAGAATGCAACACTGTACAATAAATTCAATGCAGTTAACAGAGGACAGGGATTTCATCCTGAGGAGCATAACATGGGTGATGACAATAATCTTTACAGTGTTGGACTTGTGGTAAAGATCATCACAAGAGAGATTGTTCACATGATTAGGGTGGTAAGCTACAAATTTATAGTGCTCAAGAAGCATACAGAGTTGGGGATGTTGGAAAAAGTATTCCTTGGATTTATGTAGTGTTGAATAATGGGCAAGTTGATCATTAGGCATCTATTATCAAGATGGAAGGTAAGCCTTTTGATTACGTTGTTTCTATTTTGATTAACCCTTGACCTAACTATAGTTATATCAGTTCTAACCTAGTGGATAAGTGTGGTTTGAGTAAATAAGTGCATACAGAATATCGGTTAGTGGAGTTGGCTACAGGTACAAAGAAAAGAGTATCATTGGGTAAGATCTTGTGCATTTGAATTGAATGGTATTTCTACGTCAATGCATATAAATGTGCTTTTGTTGAGTTCGTACAATATGCTGTTGGATATGGATTGGTTGTACATTCACACGAGTAAGGTGGATTTATATGATAAGTCTATTGCATGCTTAGATGATTATGGAGAGAAGAGAATATTTCAGGGTAAGAAGAAGCCTATATCAGTGAGAACAGTTACAACTATGTAGGCCAAGCACAATAGTAGGAAAGGATGTGTATTGTTCATAGTTCATATTTCTAGTCATAAAGGTATGGATGTTGAGAATGATGAGGTCTTGAAGAGGTACCCAGTTTTGCAGTAGTTTCAAGTTATATTCCTAGTAAATATCTCAAAGTTACTGCCTCATAGGGAAGTGGACTTTTTTATTGAGTTGATGTCAGGAGTGACACCATCATCGAAGGCACCATACAAGACAAGAAATCTAGAGTTAGTGGAACTAAAGTTGGATTTGAAGGAAATGCTTGACAAGGGATACATTAGGCAAAGTGTGTCACCTTGGGGTGCACAAGTGTTGTTCGTGAAGAAGAAGGATTGCACTCTCAGGTTATGCATTTATTACAGGTAATTGAGCAAGGTAACAATTAAGAATAGGTAGCCTTTTCCATAGATTTATGACGTGTTTGATTAGCTGAAGGGAGTAGACATGTCCTCAAAGATTTATTTGAGATTAGGATACCATCAGGGATACATAAAAGAAGAGGAAATTGACAAGAATTCTTTCTAGACAAGGTACGAGCATTATGAGTTTCATGTGGTTATTTTTGGTTTGACGAGTTCTCTAGCTACTTTCATGTCTTTGATGATTAATGTGTTGCGCCATTGTCTAGACAAGTTTGTGATTGTATTCATTGATGACATATTGATATATTCTAAGAATGGGGAAGAGCATGTAGAACATCTCGTAGCAATGTTAAAACTACTAAGAGAGATTCAATTCTATGCCAAACTTAGTAAATGCAGTTTGTTTCAATTAGAGGTTCATTACTTGGGGCATTTGGTTTCTAAGGAAGGTATAACAATGGACCCAAAAAATATTTGAGCTATCTTGGAATGAGAAACACCTAGGAACATGGATGACGTCATATCATTCATAGGTTTAGAATAGGGTTGTAGATGCTCTTAGCAGAAGAGTGCAGGTACATCATATATCAACTATGAGTTCATATGGGATAAGTTTACAAGATCAGATCTTATAGGTATGACAATAGGATGTCAGGTACCAATAGCTTAAGCACAAGTTACAACAACATGGTAAAAGTGAACAAGATGTGGATTATCATCTCACGATAGATGGTTTGGTCATATTTATGGAAAAAATCTATGTGCCAAACAACAGTGAGATTAAGAAGATTATCTTGTGGGAATTTCATGCGAAGCCATACTCAGGTCACCTGGGATGTCAAAAGACATTGACAGCAGTTAAGAAGTTTTACCATTGGCTGAACATAAAGAAAGAAGTGGCTGAGTATGTTATAAGATGTTTGGATTGTTAATAAGTAAAATCAGAGTGTAAACATCCAGGTGGTTTGTTGCAGCTGATTTTGATTCGAGAGTGGAATGAGAATTCATTTCCATGGACTTCATTACAGGTTTTTCGAGAACATTTAGACAACATTATTTTATTATGATTGTGGTTGACAAGTTGAATAAGGTATCTCACTTTGTTCCAGTGAAGTATACTCATTCATCTAATGAGGTAGCCCAAGTCTTCATCAGGGAGACAGTAAGGTTACATGGTATTCCTAGGAAGATTTTATCAAACGGAGATGCCAAGTTCACTTCCAGGTTTTGGAAAGAGATATTTGTAGGTTTGGGAACAATGTCAGCCTTTAGTGTAACTTATCATCCACAGACATATGGACAGACAGAGAGGGTCAACAAGATTCATGAGGAAATGTTGAGAATTTATGTCATGCATCAACAACGAAAGTGGGAAGAGTATCTTCCATTGGTGGAGTTTGTGTATAATAATGGGTACTAGGAATACTTGAATATGACTCACTTTAAGGACATTTATGGTAATATTTATATTACTCCTATTAGTTAGAGTGATACAGTGAAAATGGTACTGATTAGACTAGATATGTGGGCAGAGATGGAACATGAAATGTAGGTTATCAAGAATAATATAAAGGTAACACAAGATAGGTAGAAGAGTTAATGCAGATCAACGTAGGGTACTTAAGTAGTTTCAGGTTGGGGAACATTTGTAATTGCACATCAAGTCCAGGAAGATCTTCTTGAGGATTGGATCATGTGCCAAGATGACACCTCAGTATTGTGGGGCTTTCGAGATCCTTGAGAGGATTGGATCAGTGGACTACTAATTTGGACTACCTCTGATAGTGAAAGTCCATGATGTTTTCCATGTGTCATTGCTTAAGAAGTATGTGAAGTATGTTGATCATGTGATTGAATGGTTTGTATTGTAGGTGGATCCATAAGGAGAATTCTCGTTGAAACCTCAATGCATTTTGTAGCAAAAGATTCCCATGCTCCGAAATCGAGCAATCAAGAAATTTAATGTGCAGTGGAAGCACTTTGGGCACGATGAAGATACATGGGAGATTACTGATCAGATATGGGCTATGTAAACTTCTCTATTCACTAGTTGAGAAAATGTATTTTGATATATGTTTTTATGTTGTGCTTTGGTTTTGTTTATATATTCATACGTATTTTGTAAATAACGCATCGAGTTGTGATATAACGCTCCAATAAGCTATATGGTTTTCATCATATGTTGGTTATGTTTTTAGTAGATGGATATGATGTACATGCTGCATCGAGCTATGTTATAAAGATCCATAGGAAAGATGTGTTTTCCTAGTCTATAAGGGCTGTTGAACACTGAGGATGGTGTTTCCCTAAGGGGGAGGGGTTTGTAACAACCCCTATTTGATTTCCTATATAAATAAATAAAAATAATAACCAAGGTCATGTGACACGTATTCCAAGTTGAATGTTGGGAAAAACATAGTGATGGGGATCACTTGTGATTAATTAATGGCTATGGAAATTGGAAAAGGCATTGGCAAAGGAAAAGAGGAATTTATTAGCATTTATTTAAGAAAATAATGGAAATAGGAGAGAAGGGAGATGAAAGGTCACATATATGCATAAGGAGGAAATCGAAGGAAAATTTACAAAAAATGAAGTAAATAGAGGTCTTAATGATAAAAAGGCTGAAGAGGATCAATTCACAACCTTTTTTTAGTTTTAGCTTGGAGCTCTCTCTCTCTGTATTCAGCCACACTCTCATACTCTTGTACACTTAGAGTTTTCTTGGAGCACTCTTGGAGCTCTTTGGCATACTTGGATTTGGAGAAAGAGGGAAAATGGAAAGTAAGAAAGGGCAAGGGAACAAGTTGATCAACAACTACAACTGGATTTATTTGCAGTTAATAGGTTGCATGTATGATTTCCTTGATGCATAGTAGATAGATGTGATTATTTGGTTATGATCTATCATTCACATGGAGGATTACTTGGATTGATGATGGTTTTAGCCTAGCCTTTCCATTTCATGGATAGACATGTTGTTGTGGGTTTTTCCACTTGTTGTTTTTCTTATTGGTGACTTTAATTCCTTAAGGTTGTGAGTTGGAAAAAAATCTCTAGAAGCCCTGGAACAACTTGGGTTGACTTACTAGTCCTAGAGCCTAGGTTGGAAAAATGTTGTGGAGCCCTTGGCGGGTTGAGTTACTAGTCTTGGAGCTAGGTTGGACAAATTCCCTTAAGCCATATAAGGTTGTGGGTTGAGGTACTAGTTCCTAGAGCCCTGAGCAACTTGGGTAGAGACTGATCTTGTTGGTGTTAGTGATGTCCAACCATGAGGTGGAAACACTGGTTGAGGGTTGAGGTGGTTTGATCTTTGGAAGCCATGGTTTGTTTTTTTTTTGTTTACTCCATGAGACACTTCATTCATGCTTGGAATATGGTGCGAGGGTGATTGAATCAAGGAGAGATTTGGTTTAAACCAATCTATGGTCAGGTGGTACGTGCAAGTATTTGACTTGGTTGGTACTTTATTATTTTAATAATATATATTCCTCTATTGTGATTCATGTGTATTTATTTTCAATGTGTTGGTGATATTATGGCTACATTATCATGGTTTATATGTTGGTTAATTTCTGGTTATATGTTGTTATATGATGTGTATCTTATATGGCTCTTGCTATGAATTGTTTAACTATGGATCAATTGATGAATCTATGGGCTAATAAGTCTTATTCCATCTATATGGAGAGGGAATAGGTCCTTGTCAATTATTCTCATATGAATCTTAGACCTTTATGATTATATATGCATTCATGACCTGTAGCTTACATGTTTTCCATGTGTTTCACAAAATGATTTTCATGTTCTAGGAAGTTTAGAACAATTTTTTCCTTCAAATTTGTATGTTTATCATTGATTTCATGTCGTTATTGATTCTGAGAAGTTACAGGAAGTTCTAGGCAGTGGTCTGAAGGTTGTCGCAGAATCTAAGCTCACATCTTGGGACCACATGCTCCTAACTAGGAAACTTGGGTTGCAACTGCATGGATGTAGGGTTGTGCATGCGGTTGGAGGGTTCCAACCACATGGAGACCTTATTATGGGTGTGGTTGAGGACCCAGGTCAGAGAAAATGGTGTCCATTTCATGTTTGGCCACCTCAGGTGGTTACTCACCCTCTGAGTGACTTGTAGCCCCTATATGATGTTATGCGATGTCAGTTTGTCATCCATAGTTGACCCCACTTCCTTAATAGGATCTAGGAGGGGCAGTTGTGTCTTAATAACTCTTCCTCTCATGTTTATAGTGATATCCCAGTGAAATTGGGTAAATGTGGGAGGGGTGGTTACAAATGCTTGAATAGTTAATGAGCTTGCAAATGAATTGGAAGACAAAGGCTTGTGTTTCTATTCTAGAGGAAAAACTAAGGAAACACGAGTTTTCAGTTGAATAAGTTCATCAAGAATAGATCAACTAGCTACAAGAACAAAAGAATATATAGTTAGCTCTTGTCAAGGATCCACAAAAGTAGGAACTAGAAAAATTAAAACAAGAGCATTTAAAGGAAATGACTGCCATGAATGAAGAACATAAAATTAAGATGAAATAAAATTTTAATCAATATCAAGAAAAATTAATTCATTGGAAGAATAAATCAAGAAACATAGATATGGAAAGCATTCCTTTGAATTCTTCAAGATTGAGGCTTTATCTATAAACTTTTAGCTTAAAGAGATTCAGGAGGATTTCTGCAAAAAAATTAGTGACATATAATAATTCCATAATGTTTTTTTTTTATGTTTTTTTATGTGGTGGAAATCCAATTTGAGAAATAGAAATATTCTTAAAAATCCATTGATAGGATTGGATCTTTGGAAGGGAAAAATAAATAAAAACCAGAAAAGATACCAAGATGACTAACAATGAGAAGAACCAAATCCCAATATCATTAGAAAAAATGGGTAAAAACTTGTGAAAACACAGATGAATGGATTGAGAATAAAAATCATCGACGTTCAAAATTATGGGACACCATTGTAGGGGTTATTAAATATTTTTACATGCCATATGTTGAGTATGTATGTTGAGAAACACTTAGTCATTTATGCATTGTAGATTTGGAATAATAAAGGTATGTTAGCAAGGAAAAAAGTGCTGAAATTATCATTTTAGATACTAAAGCAGCCAAAGAATTTATAGCAATCCCCGTAGAGTTTTCAATAGCCTTGTCTATATCCTTTCAAAAATTTGATAGGAGAAGTACAAGAATCATCATTAAAAACTATCAATGTGAATTGCATATAGATAGTCTAAATCCTTCTCTTTTTTCACATTTGGAAATTATTTATGCTCAATGGGAATACCTGTTTTGAGGAAAAAGAGAAGGATAATAAAACACAATCACTTCCAATGGTAATAAAATCATAACCAATATCCTTTCTAGGATGATTGATTTGAAGAATGAGATTGAATACGATGTAATAGAAAGGGAGTTTAAAAGGGGACTTCTTGTGGGCATGAAGTAGATGGAAGACTTTCTAGTTGAGACTCGTACATTACTATCAGTTTAAATGATATATTAAAGTCTATTATTTTTTGGTGGAACTTTCCTATTGAATGTGTAATTGTAGGTTTGAATTTATGTGGTTTTATATAATTAAATCATTCATGCCATATTTGTGAAATTATTTTCATAATTAGATACAAGAATCCATGTTTTGATTTTGCAAGTAATTATTTATTTAGAAAATAACATGCATGTATTGAATCAATTATTTCATTGAATTTGGTAAGATATTGTTTGATCTTATATCTGATGTTAATAATATATGATCCTATTTCAGATATTAAGAATTGACTTTTACTAAAGATAATATAGGCAATATGATTATTATAATTAATTTTATTTTGAATATTTTCAGGACAAAGGTGGCAAACTAAGCCCACATATTAGTTGAAAGTTTCCATTTCAAATGAGATTAATTCTAATTGGGTTTTTCTCTTAAGAAACCCTCATATTTTTTGTTGGAAGAATCTCTATAGACATGAAGGAAACCATAGTAGACCATAGTCAACCATAATAAACCATGGTAAACCATAGCCAACCATAATTGAACTTATTCATTTATAGCCACATTGGACAACCTTAACCAAACACGATTACACATGGTCACTGTAGTCAACCATGGTGAGACCGAAGTCAAGTATAATTAAAGATGGTCATCCAAAGTCAAGAATAAATAAACATGATGAAACAATTTTATTCATCATCATCCATAGTTAACCAAATTCAACCAAATTTGAACATTTTAAACCAAAGGCAACCATGGTCAACCAAAATCACAACCATTGTGAAACATATCCAACAATGGCCAATCATAGTTGACTATAGGAAAGCATGGTTAGTGATAGTTAACCATAGTCAAACACAATCAACAATAGGAAAACACGGTTAACAATGGTAAAAGCATACATAATGATACCAAACCATTGATCAAAGGTGCATAACTCTAATTTAAACATAATGAACCATGGTCAACCATAGTCCACCATGGTCAAACATTATCAACCACTATCAAATATACTCAATTATTCTTAAGCATGATCATTTATTTCCAAACATTGCCAACCATAATAAAAAATTCCTAACAAAAATCAATGATGTTCAACCATAGTTTCTCAAAATCAATCATGATGAAATAAGTCCAACCATAGTGAGGTATGGTCAATTATAGTTAGTGAAAGCTAAATATTGTCAAACATAGTCTAACAAATTAAATGATAAACAACTATAGTTCTCTATGGTAAACCATAAGAAACATAGTTAAACATAGTTAAGAATAGTCAATGATATCCAATCATGGTCCACCAAAGGAAACCATAGTCAAACATGGCTAAACTTAGTTAACCATATGCAAACACCATTAACCATTATCACCCATTCTCAAGAATGTTCAATCATATTCAATTATGGCTAATCATAGGCAACCATAGCGAAACATAATCATACATCCACCACCATACTATAGATGGTCACCTATGGTCTACCATCTATAACCTATCACTATCCATTATCAACTATGGTCAACTAAGCCAACCATTGTCAAACATACTTAAACGTGGTCAACAAAAGCCAATCATCCTTAGGAATGGTCAACTATAGTCAACCATGGTGAACCAAAATCAAATATATCAAACATGGTCAACTGTAGTCAAATATCACATATATTTTAATATTATTTATTCTAATATTTTAATTCATATATTTACTAATGCTACCCAACATACCAACCATCAATTGTTACCTCTAAATATTCAATGCTTTTGGGTTGTTAGGGGAATCCAAAGATGCAATTTTTTTGGAAGATTGTGATTTCTTGTTGTTTTGAATGCATAAATAGATTCAGTGCCCTAAAATGCCCTAGGAGCATTCAAATTGGTCAAATTCCTGGAGAGTGAGCATTGTTTTACACATAAGACAAATCAGGAGAGTGAGCATTGTTTTACACATGACACAAATCATACTATGTTATTCATCACACAAGAAATTACATAGATAGGAATAGATCAAGGACTTCTAGAAGATAAAATATGAATAAGGTGGATTTTGACACAGACATGACTTAGCCCATGCTAATAATCGTTAATACAACCTGTAAATCCTAATTCCAATAATAACCTAGAAACTCACAATTACAACCTATATTACATATGTAACTAAATTAGAAGCCTTACTTCCAAATTTAATTTCATACTAAATTTTTTATTAGTTAAATACTTTTTTAATTATTATTAATAAACGAATTATTAAAGCAAAACTTTTCTCATAAATCACATAAAGTTTTATGATCAACGAATTTCGCCAATCCTAAAATTTGATGTGATTTCTTTAATAATAAATCACAGAAGCCTCCATTACTACTAAAATTATATCTGGTCTAGTCCTGATATGAACCACACTTGTTGGTTTCGTGGCCAAAAATTTCTTTAATAAATCACAAAAGCTTCCATTATTACTAAAATTATATCTGGAACTAATGAAGTACACTGGTTGGATCCAAACGTGTGACCAAAAATTTCTTTTATATGATTTCCACCTAAAAACTTTGCTTAATTTTATTATTTTTTAAAGATTTAAAATAAAAATAAAATGTTTAATTTATTTAAACTTTATTTTAAATGTATAAATAAATTAAACAATTTACTACTTGCAAATTTAATAATAATAAATATATAGCGTCGAGATATAGTTTAATTGGTATCCTTAAAGATATGAGATATAGTTTAATCGGCGATTTTAATAATATGAAATATGGTGTAAGATTTCAAAATTCAAATCCAAAATAGCTAAGGAAAAGGATAGGAGGGCCCAGAAAGTTTGGTGGAGCAAGATTATTTATATTAAAATGATGCTACATGTGGTCGACTACGGACTCCTTAAAAGTGGCGACTTTCACAAAAACGTTCAATACCCATATATAAATACCAAAAGGTTGGATCGTTCAAAACCAACATGCAAATGATGCTACATGTGGTCGACTACGGACTCTTTAAAAGTGGCGACTTTCACAAAAACCTTCAATACCCATATATAAATACCAAAAGGTTGGATCGTTCAAAACCAACATACTTGAATGGGGCCCTATTCAAAACACTTGCAGCAAAAGAGAATGCATGTGCCTCGGGATCCTCTGTTGCCTCCTATGGATCCACTTGATGAAGGTAAGTATACTCTTGTTTTGGACATGGACGGAACGCTGTTGATGGAATTGACTGAGGACCAGTTTCGTGAGAATAAGGATATCAAATTTTGTGAGATAGATTTTGTGCTTGAACAGAAAATCACAGGGAGAGTTACCTTTATTGCCATGAGACCCTATTTGGGACAGTTCCTCGAATCAATGGCGGAACTGTTTGAGATCGTGATATTTACAGAGAGTCCTCAAAAAAGAGCCGACGCTATATTGGATAAGTTGCCAAACAGTAGACTCATTCGGAAGAGGCTGTACAGGGATTCGTGCACTGAAACAGAAGGTAAACTCGTGAAGGACCTCTCGCTGCTGGGAAGAAACCTGAATAGGGTAATTATTCTCGACGACTGCCCCTTCTCCTACTCTTTTCAACCCTCCAATTCATTTCCCATCAAACGATTTTTTGGTTTCGCAGCAGATTCCGAATTGAGGGGCGAAGTACCCTACGCATTGGCCAAACTTGCCCTAAAGAGGGCCAATGTTAGACGCAGTCGGAAATCCAAAACTGTATTGGACAGCATTTTATATTGGACGCGGCCACTGAAGCCACCTGTGGCTCCTCTGCTACCACCCAAGGAGCAGCACAACAAGAAGAAGCATACGCTTGTTCTTGACATGGACGGAACTCTTCTGGACTACAACTTGCATGTCCCCATCAAGAAGAAGAACAATAGCGACAGCTTCAAGAGGCCCGGAGTGGACAAATTCCTGGAGGAGATGGCGGAGATGTTCGAACTCGTCCTGTTCACCGCGAGCGATGCCAAGAGGGCAAACAAGCTCATGAAGGCTCTCTTCCGTCCTCATCACCAGTCCCTGTTTTCTCATCGCTTGAGCAGAGAGGCTTGCCTGCATCCCTTCAAGAATATTTATATAAAAGACCTGTCTCTCCTCGGAAGAAAGCTCGGAAAAGTCATTCTGGTCGACGATAACCCTTTTTCTTACGAGCTCCAGCCATTCAACGCCATCCCCATTAAACGTTTTCGTGCAGGGGATACCTCTGATCGCTCCCTAGCAGAATTGATTCCATTCCTCCGACAACTCGCGCAGGAAACGACTGATGTTCGCCCGCTCATCCGAGACAAATACCATGATCTCGACTGCCTTGTACGTGCTCCACCAGAAAAACAAGATTAAAACTGAAGATAATTTTATCAATTTCTATGCCCTAGTTGTTACAGAATTCCCTATTGAGGTTGAGGATCAGGTTTTTGTCTAGATTTAAGAGTCGACAGTTCTGGACAAGGTTTATTTATCAATATGATGTCATTGAGAATAACGGTTTCCACACTAAATATGAATGGAGGTGCAGATCTTTCTAATTAGTTTAATGTGGTTTTCAGAAGTTTGAGAACATTGTTTGATAACTATTAAATGAGAAAACAAAAGATAAGATTAGTATTAGCGAGTGTCTTTAGATTGCAGGGTATTATTTATAGGACACTAGAGGCTATGTGGTTTTCAGAAGTTTGAGAATATTGTGTGATAACTATTAAATGAGAAAACAAAAGATAAGGTTAGTATTAGCGAGTGTCTTTAGATTGCAGGGTATTATTTATAGGACGCTAGAGGCTATGTGGTTTTCAGAAGTTTGAGAATATTGTGTGATAACTATTAAATGAGAAAACAAAAGATAAGGTTAGTATTAGCGAGAGTGTCTTTAGATTGCAGGGTATTATTTAAAGGACGCTAGAGACTATGGATTTTACTGTAGATTCAAGTTCAAAGGTAGGTTTACTAGCAGGAAGATGAAATATAAAATTGTGTATTGGAAGTTAATCTATAAATTTTTGTAGATATTTCATTAGATAGTTTTGTCATAATAAATCTCTTCAAATAAGTTTATTGGAAATGTTAAATTCTTTTAGATTCCAAATTGTTTAAGTATAAATTTCTATTTATGTATGAAATATATAAAATCTCAAAAATAGAGAACAATAAAATACAATCGCATACTAACCACAATGAACACAACATATGTTTTGGGAAACCTTTATGATAATAGAGCTTGAAAGCGTGTTTATTTTTTTTGTCACTTTTTTTTTAATGCAAATAATGCAAGTATAAAGGAGAAGACTTTTTATGGAGTAACTTAATTTTATGGACTAATTTTTTACTATAGAACATTAAAACCCCATTTTCTATGTTTTTTTTCTTCTTATGGAGCGACCTAGTACTTCTTTTTCTACTATAGAAGATTAAAACCCCGTTTTCTATGCTTTATCTTTGTAACTCCCAATTGATTTACTTTATTATAGAACAAAAACAATGAATTAGATAGAAACCCCTTTTCCTATTAGTGATCTAGTTTTAATATAGCCAAACATCTAATTAAGCCTTACATTTGAGTCCTTAAATTCTCAATTCATTTGTATTCTAATAAATCCATTAATTTAGTTAATTTTAAGTATCAAAGTAAGTTAATTTTAATGTGTTAATAAATTGCTCACATTAAAATATACAAAGTATAGTACACATGAGAGTGTGGCCTATGGAATGGGCCTGAAAATATTCAAAATATTTTGTTTAAGTACCATTACTGTTATGTGACCGTTAGTGAAAAATGACATCTAGATGTTGGTATTGCAATATAATAAATTCAAATTCAAATTAATTATCATTATTTGCAAAATAAATAATATAAAGATAAATAAATTTTCCACGTTTAATTAAATATGAATATACTAACTTGACTTAGGTCCAAATGAAAGGTGTGTGGGATTAGGGGGGTTTGATTAATTTGATCGAAGTTTTCCTATTTAGCACCACACCTTTTTTCTTATTCTACACATAAGGACCTTTCTAATGACACAAGAATCATGTCAATTGGAGTTTGTATGTGAAAATTATGTTACTCATAAGTTGACATTCTTGTTTTCACCACCGTTATTTGAGAGGATGCCATGTAAACCCCCCATATTCATGGAAAATGGGCTAACCATATGATTATGATGTATAAGACTCTAGATGAGTCTATATTGTAACTTTGTTTAAGAGTTGAGGTAGCTAAATTTAACCACTAGCAGGCTATTGGGTTGTGTTATAATCAGGCCATAAGCAGGAAAAGGGGTTCCATTTTTTCAATGCATTTGTTTCATAACTAAGAAAAAATAACCAAGAGGGATAAGAGGTAGAACACACAAACAATATTTGTGCACTATAGCAGCCCATGTGCCATAGGCCATACTTTTTTGTACTCACAACCATATTTCCATTTAAAGGAAGAAAGTAGAGCGTCCTCACCTTCCAGTTGGGTTTTTATATTGAAAGGGTTGTCTAGGTCATATTGTCTGTCAAATGTGTTTGTGAGCTATTATTTCGTTCTCTATTTTTTGTACATCAAAATCAAAATAGAGTTGTACTAATGTAGGTCTTGATTTTTTAACTATAATTTTATGAGATGTATTGTGATGAATTGTTTTGTGGAATATCCAGGGAATTTTAGGGATCATATTAGTATCAGATAAGGTTTCGTTAGAAGTATTGTGGATATTTGCAGTGGATGTAGATATTTTGGGCCAAAAATCGTAAAACCCTAATCATGGTTGATGAGTTTTTAAATAACCCTCATGATCATAAAGAAGAGAGTTATTCCCAGCTAGAAAAATAAATCTTTATATAAATCATAATGTAAATATCCTCATGGTGGCCCTAAGCAATAATATTGAGATATTCATAGAAGATGGGGTTTCAAATGTAGAGGACAATATAAAGAATCAACTGAACAAGGGAACCAAAAAGGACCAACCTAGTTCGAGTGCCATGAATCAAACACAATCTTTGTTTGAAATGGAAGCGAAAGTCAACATCAGGCGACACCATGGCGAGATTAATGCTTTGAAGCTAAATCATTGGTAGCAACAATTGAAAGTGTATTTAAGTCTTCATCAAATTGAGGAAGAATAGAAGATTTCATTTGCATGGCTAAAATTAAAGGGTCATTCCCTCACTTGGTGGGAAATCCACATGGATACCTTAAGGTTGGA
Organism: Pinus tabuliformis; assembly: GCA_031772625.1. NCBI lineage: Eukaryota > Viridiplantae > Streptophyta > Pinopsida > Pinales > Pinaceae > Pinus > Pinus tabuliformis. Next base: position 487,304,514 of record CM062809.1, read on the forward strand.
GGGAGAGCCTTTAGTGACTAAGTGGGAGGAGTTCAAAACCCACATTAAGTCATAATTCTAGCTTATTCTGTATGTAGAGGACTAGAGGATCTACTACTTAAAGAGAAATCTAGGGAAAAGTGTGTAAGAGTACACCAGATATTTCAGAAACCATAATGTTGGGTATTTCTCAAAAGAGCCTATATGTGATCTTTATTTGGGGGGTTTACAATGCCATCCACGAGAGAAAGTGATGGTATTCAATCCCAAATAAGTGGACGAAGATTGTTTCAACCACAATACCTAGAGAACACAGGTTTAAAGAAACAAAAATCAAGTGGATTAAAGAAGAAAAGGAAACATGGTGGTTCTAAGGAGGGGATGAAGAAGTTAAAAGGGGGGAAGATAAAAAGATGAAAGCCACAACACACTGATGCAAAGAACCTAGCAACCACTGCAACCACTACAACATTGACAACCATACAGAGGAGAAGCGCTCAAAGTTGCATCTAGAGTTTAACTTGAAGAAAAAAATAAAGAAAATAAGAAGAGGAATCTCATGGTAATTTATTCAATAAACCAAGTTGATAGCAGCTTGGGCATGGAGAAGAACATTTTTTTTACATCAATAAAGAATTAGGTGAATCTAAGTAGACTTTGGTAACAGGAGGAGAAAGAAATGACCAAAATATTCTATATAAAAGATATAGGTGAAAAAAACAAATATTAATGCTAACTCAAGATTGCAGGAAAATCTCATTGTAGTAGAGTTGGTTAAGAAATTTGGATTAGAAGTTTGTGATCATCCAACACCATATCTATTGGGATGGGTAAATAAGGATGCAAAGCTTAAGGTAACAATACAGTGAAAAAATAGATTTTCCATTGGTTCTAATTTTATTGATGAACTAGAAGTAATTGTGATTCTCCTTGATGTATGTGGAGTCATGTTTGAAACCCCTTACATGTACGTGCAAGATGTAATATTCATGTAGAGATCCAACCAATATCAACTCATCATGGATGGAAAATTGTTTCCAATTAACATGCATAGAGGAAAATTGAAAATTTTGATGGTAAGTTCCAACCACAACAAGAAATTTTATTGTTTTTAAGATAAAATTACTCTTTAGAATAGTTAATAATAGGTAAGGAATCCTTGGAGGGGCGTATTTCGAAACACAAAAAACAACTAGAAGAGTTGTTAGATACATATAACGAAGTGTTTAGGAGCCTAAAAGGTTACTAGTTGAGAGGGAAGTGGAGCATGAGATCGAGATATTTCCAGACTCGCCATTTCCAAACATTGGGATGTACAGGCAATCTATTATAAAATCAAGTGAGGTGAAGAAATAGTTGCAACAATTATTGGAACAAGGTGTTGTTCGACCCAATACATCAACATGTGGGTCAACCATCATCATTATGCCAAATAAGGGTGGGACTTAGTGGACATGTATAGATTATAGGGCATTGAACAAAATCACTATCAAGAGCACGTACCCCCTGTCCAAAATCGATGATCTATTGGATCAGTTAAAACAAGAAAAATACTCACAAATCTAGACTTAAATTCTAGATGTCAGGTTCAAGTCAAAGAAGAAGATACCTAGAAGACCACCTTCAAAACTAGGCAATGTTTGTATTTGTGGTTAGTCATGTAATTTGGCTTATATAATGCACCAGCTATATTTATAATATTGATGAATGATATATTGCACCATTTTATAGATTCATTTGTTATCATTTATTTTGATTATATACTGGTATACAATTCTAACTAGGAGGAGAACATCTCACATTTGGCATGGGTACAGGAGACATTAAATAAACAAAAACTGCTAGAAAATATGCAGAAGTGTGAGGTTGCACAATAATCCTTGGTGCATATGGGGTATATGATAGGTGAAAGAGAGTTGAAGATAAATCCTGCTAAGGTCGAGGCTATTATGAAATGGTCAGTGCCTATTAATGTTTCTGAGGTTAGGAGTTCTATTGGGGCAACACACTTCTTGGGGAAATTCATAGCTTCATTTTCAATGATAGAAGCACCACTCAACTCCATAACAAAAAGTGGCAAGATTTTCTAGTGGGGAAAGGGTTAGCAAAGGTCTTTCTTCTAAGGAGCTAAAGAAGAAGGTATGTAAAGCACCAATTTTGTTACCAAAATTGTAGCAACCCTTTCAAGTGGAGATAGATGTGAGTGGGTATGTTGTGGGAGCAGTCTTAGTGCAAGGAGGAAGGCCTGTATGTTACCATTTTGAGGTAGTTCATAAGGAAGTTGTTAACTACCCTACCTATGACAGGGAACTCTATGCCTTGGTGCAAGTTGTGAGGAAGTGAAAGAACCATCCCATGGGGAAGGAGAGAGTAATCCACACATATCACTAGCCACTATGGTAGTTGTAGGCCTAAATTAAGTTATGACATTTCTTTAGTAGTCACATTATGTGATCAAGTACAAGAAGGGCAACACAAACAAGTTGGATGATATGCTCTCAAGGCCACCCACATCAAATATCACATATTTGGAGACTCTTATGCATATGGATCTATTCACCCATGATGCATATAGAGATGCATATCCAGAGGAAGATGAATTCAAGGAGGTGTTTCAACAGTAGAGTCAGAGTCATGTGGAAGAGGGCAAGAACACTATTGACTACCATCTCCATGATGGGTTACTCTACAAGCTAGATAAGCTATGTGTTCCTAGCAGTGAGCGATTACAGTTGATTAGAAACGATCACAACTCGAAGGTTGTGGGGAACTTTGGTGTAGGGAAGACCATGGCCAACTTACAACAATATTTTTATTGGCCCAAGATGTAAGAAGAAGTAGTTAGGTTCATAAGAGGATGCATGATTCATTGTACTCACAAGCCTAGTAATAAGAAACATGGTTTATATCATCTATTGCCTATACCTACTCATTCTTGGGAAATCATTTCCATGGACTTTGTGGGAGGTTTACCAACAACCAAGAAGTGACATGACTACCTTTCCATGGTATTTGACAAGTTAAACAAGATGTGTGTTTTGATACTCTATAAAAACACCATTAGTGGGCAAGAAGCAACAAACTTGTTATTTAGACAGGTCTAGGTGCAATTTGGGATACCAAGGAGCATCATTTCAAATAGGCACAAATGGTTTCTCATTGCATTCTCGACTAGATTGTGGGAGAAGATGGCCATGATGTTGAAGATAGCTATAGCATTCCTTCCATAGACAAATGGGAAGACAAAAGTAATTAACAATACCTTGGTGCAAATTCTAAGGGGATGCAACCAAAATAATTTGAAGACTTGGGATGAAAATATGGTATATATACAACATTATTACAATAGAAAATTCCACACTTCTATAGGAAAGTTACCATTTGGAACTTTTTTGGATATTTTTCGCCTTTAGCTTTGGATATTGTATATGGGAAGCAATGAGTGAGGAAATTTATCAAAGGGGGTCCCTCGAGCACTGAAAAAATTCACATGTATACATTATTAATAATAATCTACATATCTATGAATCTAAAGATAAATAAAACTTTAATATTGTAGATATTCGCTTTTTAAGAATAATTTTAGTTTAGTGAAATATCCATAGCAGAATCGTTGCTAGTGCAAAATAAAAAACAAATAAAAAATCTCAATTATATATATTTTAAAAAATTATATATATATATATATATATATATATATAATTATATAATTTTTATATTATTAAATGAATAAAACAGCTTTTTTTAGTAGTATGATACATTTTCTTCAAATAATTAATTCAATGCAATAAATTTATAATAAACATGATTAAAATAGGAGTTGTCTATAACGCGACTTTTTGAAAGCTTTTCCGGCGGATTTTTCCGGTCGAAATCCGGCAAGAATTATTGGAATCGCAAGTTTGATAGCTAGTTTCTGCACAATGAAAGCGTCCCAAGGGTTTTTCAGGGTGCTGAATCCAAATATGCAGTTAAAAAACCATTTTAACTGCAAGAAATCAAGATTTGACCTCAATTTCTTCGCCGGATTCCGTCACCGGAATCTTCAAAAAGTCGCATTATAGACAACTCCATTAAAATATATCAACAATTTTGAATTATAATATTAATTTTTTTATAAAAAGAAATTTAAAATAAATTATTTAAAAAAATAAATATTACATTTTATCAACTTTTTATATAATTATATAACCACATATTATAACTACATATTACATATTTCAAATAACCATTTTTAAAAACTTAAATTATAATATATTATTAAAATTTATTTATAAATTAATTAATTTTCCATGGTTAACCTAGAACCACACTTAAAACATAAAAAATAAATTTAGTTTTTACAAAAAAATATTACTTAATAAGAAATCTCAAGGACGTATTATTAACCATTTACAAATATCTAAATAAAAACATCTTGCTTCTAAAGATGAATATAAATTTTTTCTTTGTAGAAAAAAAATCATTTTTAATAAAGTTAATATGATATTTATACTATAAAAATATGTTAAATTTGAAGTATAGTTTATGTAAAATTTGAACTATAGTTTATAGTTTATATTAATACATTCATATTGTTATATTAAATTATAAATAATATATATCTAATTAAATATAAAATTAATAATTAAAAAAATGATATACTTCAAATAATAATTTACTAAATTTATAATATGAATATGGATTAAAAATTGACTAAACTAAGAGGGGTGAATCAATTGAATATATTCGTGGAAATTAAATTATTTTCATTAATTTCACAAACTGAACTATTGCATGAGCACTTTAGCAAATGATGACCAACAGATTGAATATGTGAACAACAATTCATAAGCAAACAAAAACATCATATTAGCACATAATAATAACACATATTGAAACAAGATATATATGAAAACCTATAAAGGGGGAAAACCACGATTTTATTATTTTTGTGATACAGAGGCAAACTCCTACTCCTTATTACATCTGATTTTTTGTAGGCCCCAACCTACAGGAGGATGCTACCTCAATTTTCTGCAAGCTACAACATTCAAGGAAGTTCCCTCTCCCATATGTTTTTTGTAGGCTACAACCCATAAGAGGCTTCTACCTCAACCAGCTCCAACTGGATATTTACCAAGCCTCAACTTGAAAGGAGATTACCATCCCCTGATCGAAATAAGAAATAACAATGTGCTAGTTTACCGGGTCATAAATTCTGCATATCTCCATCTTCATTTATGCATCTTCTTCCCATCCAATCTACTTCACATCATCTTCATAAGTGCTAGGTAACTAATGCATAATCGCTCAATCAACTCCCTCACATTCTCCCATTCTCTAACCTTCCTATGCCTTCCAAAATTACATCTTTTATAAACATAGTTTGTGGGATGTTTGTATCCCATATAGGAATATGAAGTGAACAGGATTGACTCCTTGCCTTCCACTCATTCATTTCCAAACTCTTCATATCATAAGTATTAGAAAAAAATCCATCCAATATTAATTTCAGCCTCATGCAATCATTAAATGCATCAAGGTAATGTCCATGTCAAATACCAATATTTATCATTAATGCATCACAACAATCTTTCCCTTTTCCTTGGAGTCTTTCCTTTGCATCACAACAATTCAACTCAACCAACAATTTCACATCACAAAAAATTCTTCAAAATAGCAATCTATGCAACAGTATCCAATCATATCACAATTCCTTCGCGTTGCTCCCTTTCTTGCTACCCTTGTGTTGCTCCTTTTCTTGCTACCCCTTTTTTTATTTTCCTTTTTGTTGGTCCTTCCTTTGCCTTGCTACTCATTTGCACTTTTTCCTTGTTGTTTCTCCTTCCCTTGCTGGTCTTGCGGTAATCCTATGCCTTTTTTGGTATTGTGTTGTGCTTTCTCTTGCTACTCCTTATGCTACTCCTTTTCTTGCTTATCCTTTGCCTTGCTCCTGTATACCTTGCTACTCCTGTTGTATTGTTGCTCCTACATTGTTGCTACATACCTTGCCTCTGCTCCTTACTTGTTTCTCCTTTGCTTGTTGTTCCTTTTCCATCAATGACAATAATACCAATAATCTCCCCCTTTGGCATTGATGGAAAAACATTGATCCTCCCCCTTTTGCCCTGTTAGTGTCGGTATCTTCATCCCTCCATCAGTGATCAAATTCTATTATTGAATTGCATGTTAGGTTTCTCATCCGATCATCTGCATTCCATTAGGGTCATGGATCATCTCATGGTAGTGGCATATTATAAATTTTCCCTCATGTTCTTTACCTGCTAGCCCATTTTCATACATTTAGGTTATTTGCAGTCATTTTTTCCTTTACATTTCCAAAAGTCATTTTTAGGGTTTTAGGTCTTATTAGGTCTAGGGTTTTGTCAATAAGGTCTTGTAAATGCTCAATAATGGTTAGCAGGTGCATGAGGAGGTCAAATAAAGTCTTAGCAACAAAAATTTTAATAATCACATGCTCAGTGATTGATTTTTCCTCAAAACCATGTTTTGAGGAAAAACATAGTTTTTTTATGTTTTATGTACAAATTTCATGTAATTTCATTTTTCTATATGTAATAATTTCAAGAGGTAGCCCTGGTCACCTTGCCAAGCCTCTGCACTCCAGTTCCTGCAAAAGAAACAAAATGTCAAAGCATTTAGTCCATCAAAGGAAAAAAGTAAGACAAACTGCCCAAAACAGAGTTTTAAAAAGAAAATGAAAGACAACATTAGCAAAGTGGGTTTTCATAAGTGAAAAATCAAAATCATTGGTATATAAAGTGTTTTCATGTCAAAGGAAGCTCATTTGTGTCCAAAAGTGAATGAGAGCAAGTGCAAGCTGCGTTTTCGAAGCATAGGAGTGATTTTGCATTCAAAACAGTGAAAATTTGAAGTGCGACGCACTGGGGTTAAGCTGCGGTGCACCTGGCCCACGCGGCGCACTTGGGTCAAGGTGCGGTGCACTTGGCCCATGCAGCACACACAGAGCACAGTCTATGTTGAAATTTTTAACTGGCGCAATGCACCAGAGAGGCATGGTGCACTTGTGAGTGAGCGCGGCGCACCAGTTTTCAAACCACAAAATTCACCCAGATCTTCCTCCAAAGCTTCAAGATCATAATTTCTTCAATTCACAAGTAAGTCAACACCTCCATATGGCCAATGCATGAGTTTTCTTTAGTCCTCATGGTGATTCAATAGGGAAAAATTTAAACCCTAGTTCCTTGCATAGTTTGTTGAAAAAAGCTTCCTAGGGTTTACAAATTGTTGTTTTTGCTACTAATTCCCACCCCCTACCATTTTCACTCCCTCACTACATTTCATTCACCTATTTTCTCCCTCCCTTTTCATTCATACTTACTTATTCCCTATTCCCCATATCCCTAAAACTAATAACCCTAATCCCTACCTTCACTTATCCCAAACCCTAATTAACAACCCTAAACCCTAAATATTATTCCCCAAACCCTTCTATTCCCCAAAAACCCAACCAGCAGCATCCCCAACCCCTCATACATAGTCCTTATCATCAATCCCTATCTTTTAGCAGCAAATACCTATTGTCACTCTAAAATCTCTTCATACTCATCTAAGAAAACTCAAGCATTGGAAAACATGGAGTCAGATTCTTCTTATGACAGAAATGAGGAAACAGTCAGTGACTCCTCCAAAGAAATTCATGCACCAAGGAGACCTCACAAGAGTGGAAAACATAATCGAGAGGAGCCTACTTCACTTGCTGAGCTGTTGGCTTGTCCTCTTGCTGTGACATGCTTCCAACATCAATCTTGTTATCAATTTTGTGAGATGGTGGAAAGAGTCAAATACCACCATGAGCTTGCCAGACTCTTTGTGCTCCATCTTCACAATGGCCAGGTCAATTTGGTAGGTGTGACATTCACCTTGACACTTGAGACTATAGCTCAAGCAACCGGTATTCCAAATGTAGGTGAGCAATGGAATAAGGGGCAGCTGGTGGACAAAGATCATTATGAGCCTTATATCAAGGCTAGTTTTCAGAGGCATGTTAGTAGGGTCTTCCCTTTCAGGTACCTACAGGACACATATGCTCCCCTAATGAAACTCATAATCAAATATTTCAGCTGTGAGGGAAAATTTTCTCGTTTATACACCTATCATATCAGATTATTGATGCATTTCACTAGGGTGAGGATGACGAACCTCCTTATTTCATTTGTCAAAATATTGAGAAAATGACCACACTGGTGCAAAGGAAGCCTCCTCATCAGCAGTATAACATCTATAACTTTCCACTAATCAAAATTGTGGTTTTGCATCAACTCAGTTTACTGAATGTTTCATGGGAAGGTTTCATTTCACATGAGGTCTTCACAGGTCCTCAAGTGCCCGCATAAGTTTTTCATGAGGCAGGGGAGCCTTCACATCAGCAAGAGGTGCTTGAAACACAAACCACTAGTGTGCTAGTGTTTGTCACTTACCAAAAGGGCACTAGAAGATTGTTTGCAACAGCAAAGCGAGTATTATCTCCACTTGAGGTGGTAGGGATCTCGTTTCCTCCAACAGCAAAGTAGGTACAGGACAAGGGTAAGTAACTATTACATGATGAGGGGCCTTCAGAAGGTCAAGAGAGGGAGTTCACTCTCTTTCAGGATTATGACACTGATTTGAGCTCAAAGCTCAAGGAGATCATCCGGGAGCAGCAAGATGACATTCGTGACTTGTCTCTCAACTTGGAAAGATCCAAGTGGATAATCAACTATCTGGAGTAGAGGAAGAAATAGTTAGAGGATCAAAAAACCATCATGGAGCTCTAGAACATAAGGGCAAACCGACAAGTTGCCAAGAGGAATAAATTCAAGTTGACACCACTTGAATAAGAAATTGAAGCTTATGGTGAATCTTGGCTTGAGAGGACAAACATGCACCTGGAAAAGGTGCTGGAGAAGGCCAAAAGAGAGAAAAAGATGTTGAGGCACATGTCCTACCACTACTTGGCAAGAAACAAAGTTTGCAAAGCGAGAATTAGGACTTTGAAGGCTAAGTTGAGAAAAGGATTGAGGAAGAGAAAAGAGCAAGACAAACTCCAGATCATGGCTGAGGCTTCCTTAGCCCAACACAACACTTGATGAAGGAAACTCAACATAAATTTCAAGAAATTTGGGATACTTTTTGCAAATTTTAATTTTTTGGACCAAAAAACAGGTTATTTTGCCTGGTGCGCCGTGCCACCTGGCACACACTTTTTCTAGGGACCTCCTTTGGAGGAAAACTCAGCATTTTTGGATTCCTCAGGCAAAAATATGAATGATCACACATGGCCAAGAAATTTTTCTAAGTTTAGAGCTTCCAAAAGGGTCAAAAACACCTCAAAAATGCCCTTTCTGCCCCTTTTTGGCCACACAGGAAGCAGTGTTGGGAGAACTCATTTTTGGAGGGGCAAATTAACACCAAATTCAAAAATTCCACTTGTTCTGGAAAGTAGACAAGTATACCTTTCCAAGAATCCCACTTGGAGAAAATTTGGTGCACAGGAAGGCCTCCAAAATCAGCTCCAAAGTTGCGTGCCGCACAGGGATAGAGGCACGACACACAAGATGAAAATTTGTCATTTTGGCCAAAAAATTCTATTTTTCGCCTAATTTTTTTCTCAGTTTGACTTTTCTCTCTCTAATAGTCAAACTCATGATGTAATTTGATGTAACTTGATGGATTATGATGTAAATATGCTAAAATTTCACTCATGGAGGTAGATAGATCATGAAAAGGTAGTTTGAAACTAAATGAATAAGTTTCCTAGGCTTTAGAAGCAAGCTCTTCCACTACCTACCTTTCAATTCTTAGTTTAGATCTTGTTGAAATAGCTCCTAAACTCATGAATTCGACCCCTAAAGCCTAGCATGAGTTGTTTTTTGCCTATGTCTAGTAGTTTTTCAGTCATTGGTAAAGGTTGGACTCTTGCGAATGCTTTGAGCATTATTGTATGCTCATATTTGCAGTTTGGCAAAGGAATAGACCAAGGTTTGTAGCACTTTGTGGGATTCTTGTGGCAACTTGATTTGGTATTGTTTATCCATATGTAATTACAAGTTTACATGTGTTTATGCATGCCATCATCTCTATCTGTTCGCCTTAACTAAATGAAACAAGGATAAAGGTAGAATTCATTGAAGTTGCAGTGCTCTACCTAGGGTTTGTTTAGTTATTTATGTTTTCAGTTGTTTGAAGAGGATCCCTGAGACTTTCATGCCCTCTCCAACTTCTCACCAGTATTAAGACTCTCCATCTCACTCAATTTGAAGTACTAAGCCATTTTCCTACCTCGCCCCATAGAGACCTCTAAACACTGTGTCCATTCCCCGGACCCAAATCTGCCTTTCACATTTGAGCTAGCAAACCAAAATTAAATTCAATCAAATTCCTCAGAGCACATACCTAGCCTAAAATCGGTCTTTACGTTAGTCATCTCAAGCTCTATTGACCATATTCTTTTGAGATTGACAAGGAGAGAGCCGTCTCCCAACCTGGTAGGGCAAGCTACCAGGTTAGGCGTGGTTTGATGTTACCCTAGATTCTACCTTTCTAAGCCTAAGGTAGATTTAGGCTCTAACATATTGGAAAATCTACTAGGGAAGAATGTTTATTATCATTGTTTTGTTTTGTAGACTACAGATGGAGCCTGAAGTTAGCCAGGTAGCCTTCGAAACACTCTTGGTTTACATTAGCGAAAGTAGATGAATGTTGCTTTAGTCAATCTTCGGTCTAGTTTATAAACTGAACATATGATCTTAATGATTACCCTAGTATCATAAAGCAATTCTAGACTTTGGATGATGAGTTTAGAATTTGATAGGCTGAACAAGTTGATAATTTCCATTTGATTTTTGGGAATAATTTAACACACTGGCTTCCAGACAATACACCAGGGCCAATCCTGATCCTAATCCTCCTCCTCTGTATGAAAACCCAAATCTCATCCCAAGAATTCTCCGACAATAAAGTTCCATGATTCTTGTGTTCAAATCTTGTTCATGTCCCATTGTTTTTGAATATCTTGAAGATCTTGAGTTTGACGAATGTTTTGATCTATCATTGTTTGAGACTAAATATAAAAGTGTTGTTGGTTCTACTATCCTAAATCCAGAGTTTGTTGAAGATATTGAAGCTGAAATGGAAAATAGATCAATTGACAGTTACAACTTGAATCTTCAAACTTCCATTCTGGCTTCAAACATTCTCGAGTTCTTAGAATCTGTATTTGTAACTCTTGGTTCATCCGCTATTGCATCTGGTTCAGGAATTCCTATCGAACCTCCTTTTATTCCCACCATTCTCCTGCAGCCCACTATATAAGATGAGAGACCTCCTGTCTCTTCTCCTCCACCAACCCCATCAACACCTCAAACATCTTGTATTTCTTCTCCTCTTCGACACCTCATACACCTATTACATCATTAGCTGCTATCATTGTTCTGACTCCTCCTACATCACCAAGGCCAATTGTGAATCCACCTAGAGCAATCGCTGCCCGATATGCACCCTTTGTGTTGCCTCAAAACTTGGATGCCATGCCTGCTGACTACCAAAGAAAAATCCCATTGTTTGATGGCAATCCTCAAAGTATCACAGCTCAACAACATGTGGATAAGATGACCGATTTGACCTTCATTAGATTGATGCTAAAAATGTAACTATGAGATTATTTGTGCAAACTTTTGGAGGTGAAGTGCAGAAGTGGTTCAAAGCTTTGCGCATAAGAGTATTACTACATTCGCTACTCTTCAGAGACAATTCTTGGATCACTGGGAGGTAAAGAAAAGCCCTCTTCAAATTCATTCTAAATGTGAGAACATCAAGAGGAATGTTGGTGAGAGTGTCCAAGATTATTGTGTCAAATTCAGTACTGTTTACAATGCAATTCTTGCTGATATAAAGCCACCTATGGGGCTGGCTTTGATTAAATTTCGTGATTGCTTCTATCCCAACAGGGCATATCAATTGAGAGAAAGAGATCCAGCCACATTGGAGGACATGCAAAAAATTGCAGTCATCGTTGAGGCAAATCTGCTTGCGAAGAGAGCTAGAGCAAAGGCCAAAAAGAAGGTGACCATAAAGGAGGAAGCTTCTTCCTCCGATCATTTGCTTCACAAGATTGAGAAGATGTTTGGTAGGCTCACAATTGCTAATAAGCCTGAAACACAAGTCAAAACTCCAAACTTTCTTGGTCAGCAGCAACCACAATTTAGAATAAGCAACGAGAACAAAGAGCACAAGACCAAGCAGCAAAAAAACAAGTAAAGACACCCCTACAACAGAATTTTTTACATGGTTCAGAATCAGATGATGATGAGAACATAATTGGTGAGGAGAATCATTTCTTTACACCTGATGATCTACCCATTTATATCACCGAAGATGAAGAGTATTCAGAAAGCCCAACTGTACAAAAAGATGAAGATTTCATCTTGCCAAATGAAACAATTCTTGAAGAAGAGTCTTATGAATATCAGAGGTGATACATGAATGCTTTGACAGCTCAATAGCTACAATATTCACTCAGGAGTAGAGAGGTTCCCATCAATCCAATTCAGAAGAGTATGGAAGTGTCACCACCAAAGAACGATTCTCCAATAACACAGAGAAAATGAAAGGAGACAGCTGATCCTACCACTAGCAAAACACAATAAGCAAATGAAAGATCAAATTAGCCAATTGTATCAAAGGGGAAGACTAAAAAGAAGGATTCTCTAGTCAAAGAGGTAGAGAAAACATCAACCTTTAGCTTAGAAAATGAAATTGCTAAGTTAAAAGTGTCAATTCCTTTGACTGAATTAATGAAGAACAATAGCTATAAAGGTCATGTGTCGAAGATTTTGAATTTGGATCCATTATCTGATATGGTAAATGTGGAGGATTACCAACCCGAACTTATCTTTGGGCCAACATTAGAAGGTCAGTCTGAGGATAGTGATGTAGCTCCTTTTTACATCAACCTTAGATTGCATGATTATGTATTGCATAATGCCATGTTTGATTCAGGAGCCTCGCATAATCTCATGCCTAAAGCAATCATGGAAAAATTGGGTTTAGATATCACTGGAAAGTACCATGATCTATATTCCTTTGATTCTGGTAGGGCCTGGTGCATTGGGCTTATTAAAGATTTGGTTGTCACTTTAGATCAGATTCCGGCGAAGAATGTTTTGATGGATGTGGTATTGGCAGATATTCCTCCTAGATTTGGCATGCTTCTTTCTAGATCTTGGGGAGAAAAACCGAAAGGGACATTGCAGTTTGATTTCTCCTATGCTATTATTCTCGTGTTTGGTCAGTTGAGGAAATTATACCAGGAGAAAAAGATGAAGTACATGATCACTAGCAAGGAGAAACCTCTAAATCATCCAATCAATTATGTACATATTGATTTAGAATATTTTGCTCTATATTCTGATATTTTTAATGATGTAAATAGCCAAGTAGTTGAAGTAGAAGATATTGCAAAGATCACTAAAAATTTCAGAGCTTTACTAGATCAAGAAAGACAAAATATTGATAGTACCGCTGAGCAATCAGCCTTCTGACAGCAGCAAAAGATTGATGGACAGCAAGCAAAAGTAGAAGAGCAAACATAATTTCAGCATTTGGAGGATGAAGTCGGTTTGTGGAGAATGGATTTTGATGGCATGGTAGGTAGGGAAGGTGCTAGAATTGGCATTTGGATACGCAGCCCTGCATTTCTTCCAAAAAAAGTGCAAAGTAATGTAAGGGTTTTTTCGTATAAATTAGCTTTTGATTGTTCAAATAATGAGGATGAATATGAAGCTTTAATTGCTGGTTTGAAAATTCTTAAGAAGTTAAATGCTAAAAGAATTTCAGTATATGGGAACTCTGAGTTAGTTATCAAGCAAGTGAAAGGTGAATACCAAGCTAAGCATCCTCGCATGCAGGCTTATCATAATGCGGTATTAGATATTTTGAGATTGTTTCCATATTACACTTTGACATGTGTCCCTCGTGTACAGAATGTTATTGCAGACTCTCTTACAATAGCTACAAGTAATTTGAAAATTCCGATGAATTCAAACAATAAGTTTGAAATTCATGTGAAACATTGCCCTGTTGTCCCTGATAATCAAAGATATTGGTAGGTATTTCAAGATGATAAAGAGATCGAAGAATTTCTACAAAATGAAGGCAAATACAAAGACACTTTTATAGATGGAGAGCATGATGATGGTGAAGCGGATATGGAAGTAAATCAGATCGAAGTTTTGCAGCTCAAGGACAATGTCATTCCTAAAGGTCTAATACCTTTAGAGGAGTTGTTTGATCAAGATGATGTAGCCCAGAAACTGAGCTTGGTACCAACTGAGAAAGGAGTTGAGGATGTAAACATTGGATCAATAGAAAATCCTAAAATGGTCAAGTTATCAAAGGCCTTGCCTCCACAGGTAAAGGAAAAATACATTAGTTTATTATCTTCATTTACTAATGTATTTTCTTGGGACTATTCAGATTTGAAGGCATATGATAAGAGTATAATTCAGCACATCATCCTGATCAAGCCAAATCAAAAGCCATTTGATAGTCTAAGCTAAGAAAGATAAATCCAAAGCTGTTGCCCTCAATAGAGAAGGAAGTGAATTGATTATATAAAGCTGGTATAATCGTTCCCATAAGATTTTTAGATTGGATTTCTAATTTGGTGCCCATGCGCAAGAAAACAAGTGAGATTCGATTATGTATTGATTTCAGAAATCTGAATAAAGTGTTTTTGAAAGATAACTATCCATTGCCCAAGATGGATCACATAATTCAAAGAGTAGTTGGAGCATCCCGCATGTCACTACTCAATGGTTATTCTGGTTATAACCAAATTCTGGTCCATGAGGATGACAGAGACAAAACAGCGTTCACAACTCTGTGGGGAACTTTCCATTATGCCAAGATGCCATTCAGATTGAAGAATGCTGGTGCAACCTTTCAAAGGGTGATGGATATTGCATTTGCAAATGAGAAAGATGTATTTTTAGTTGTTTATCGATGATTTGACAGTTTTTTCTAATTCAGATGAAGAGAACCTTTATCACTTGAAGATTGTCTTTCAGCGGTGTAGAAAGTATGGTATATCTATCAATCCAAAGAAGAGCTTGCTTACCATGGATGAATGAAAGCTTCTCAGTCATATCATATCCAAGGAGGGCATCCGCATTGATCCAGCTTGAGTGGAAGCCATTTAGAAGATTGATTTTCCACGAAGTAAAAAGGAGATCCAAGCATTCAATGGTAAGATGAATTTCTTACGTCGTTTTGTGCCAAGTCTTGCAGAACATTTAAGGGAAATCACAAACATGTTAAAGAAAGATAGTGTAGTGAAGAGGACCGAGGAAGCCATCAAGTCTTTCAATTTGGTAAAGTTAGCCCTTTCTTCAGCTCCAATTTTGATAAGCCCGGATTATTCCCAAGATTTTATTTTGTTTTCATTTGCTTCGGATCATACTATGGCAGCGGTCTTAATGCAGAAAAGAGACCAGCTTGAGAAACCAATTGCTTTTTTCAGTAGAACAAATGAAAGTAAATGAATGTTGCTTCAGTCAATCTATGGTCTAGTTTATAAATTGAACATCTGATCTAAACGATTACCCCAGTATCATAAAGCAATTCTAGACTTTGGATGATGAGTTTAGAATTTGATAGGCTGAACAAGTTTATAATGTCCATTTCATTATTGGGAATAATTTAACACACTGGCTTCCAAAGGATACACCAGGGCCAATCTTGATCCTGATCCTCCTCCTGTGTATGAAAACCCAAATCTCATCCCAATAATTCTCCGACATGAAAGTTTTGTGATTCCTTTGTTCAAATCTCGTTCATGTCCCGTTGTTTTTGAATATCTTGAAGATCTTGAGTTTGATGAACGTTTTGATATGTCGTTGTTTGATACTAAATCTGAAAGTGCTATTGGCTCCATTGTCTTAAATCCAGAGTTTGTTAAAGATCTTGAAACTGAAAGGGAAAATAAATTAATTGACAGTTACATCTTGAATCTTCAAACTTCCATTGTGGTTTCAAACATTCCCGAGTTCTTAAAATCCGCATCTGCAACTCTTGGTTCATCCACTATTGCATCTTGTTTAGGAATTCCTACCGAACCTCCTTTTAATCCCACCATTCCCGTGTAGCCAACTATATCAGATGAGAGACCTCATGTCTCTTCTCCTCCATCAACGTCATCAACACCTCAAACATCTCGTTTTCCTTCTCCTCCTTCGACACCTCATACACCTATTACATCGTCAGTTGCTATCGTTGTTCTGACTCCTCCTACATCCCCAAGACCAGTTGTAAATCCACCTAGAGCAATGCTTGCCAAGTATGCACCCCTTATGTTGCCTCAAAACTTGGATGCCATGCCTGCTGACTACCAAAGCAAAATCCCATTGTTTGATGGCACTCCTCAAAGTATCATAGCTCAGCAGCATGTGGATAAGATGACTGATTTCTTTGACCTTCATGAGATTGATGCCGAAAATGTAACTATGAGATTATTTGTGCAAACTTTTGGAGGTGAAGTGTGGAAGTGGTTCAGAGCTTTGCCAGCTATGAGTATCACTACCTTTGTTGCTCTTCAGAGACAATTCTTGGATCGTTGAGGTTTATGAGAGTGTCCAAGATTATTGTGTTAGATTCAATACTGTTTACAATGCAATTCCTGCTGATATAAAGCCACCTATGGGTTGGCTTTGATTAAATTTCCTGATGGCTTCGATCCCGACATGGCATATCAATTGAGAGAAAGAGATCCGGCCACATTGGAGGACATGTAGAAAATTGCAGTCAACATTGAGGTAAATCTGCTTGCGAAGAGAGCTAGAGTAAAGGCCGAAAAGAAGGTGACCATAAAAGAGGAAGATTCTTCCTCCGATCATTTGCTTTGCAAGATCGAGAATATGTTTGATAGGCTCACAATTTCTGATAAGCCTGAAACACAAGTCATAAATCCAAACTTTCTTGGTCAGCAGCAACCACAATTCAGAATCAAGCAACGAGAACAAAGAGCACAAGACCAAGCAACACAACAGCAAGTAAAGAAACCCCTACAATAGAATTTTGTACATTGTCCGGAATCAGATGATGATGAGAACATAATTGGTGAAGAGAATCATTTCTTTACACCTGATGATCTGCCCATTTATATCATCGAATATGAAGAGTATTCAGAAATCACAGCTGTACAAAAAGATGAAGATTTCATCTTGGCAAATGAAACAATTCTTGAAGAAGAGTCTAATGAATATCAGAGGGGATACATGAATGATTTTACAACTCAGTAGCGATAATATTCACTCAGGAGTAGAGAGGTTCCCATCAATCCGTTTCAGAAGAGGAAGGAAGTGTCACCACCAAAGAACGATTCTTCAATGGCGCGGAGAAAAGGAAATGAGATAGCTGATCCTACCACCAGCAAAACACAATCAACAAATGAAAGATCAAATCAGGAAATTGTATCAAAGGAGAAGACTGAAGAGAAGGATGCTCTAGTCAAAGAGGTAGAGAAAACATCAGTCTTTAGCTTAGAAAATGAAATTGCTAAGTTAAAAGTGTCAATTCCTTTGACTGAATTAATGAAGAACAGCAGCTATAAAGGCCATGTGTCAAAGATTTTGAATTTGGATCCATTATTTGATATGGTAAATGTGGAGGATGACCAACTCGAACTTATCTTTGGGCCAACATTAGAAGGCCAGTGTAAGGATAGTGATGTAGCTCCTTTTTACATCAGCCTTAGATTGCATGATTATGTATTGCACAATGACATGTTTGATTTAGGAGCCTCGCATAATCTCATGCCAAAATCAATCATGGAAAAATTGGGTTTAGATATCACTAGCAAGTACCATGATCCATATTCCTTTGATTTTGGTAGGGTAAGGTGCATTGGGCTTATTAAATATTTGGTTGTCACTTTAGATTAGATTCTGGTGAAGAATGTTTTGATGTATGTGGTTGTGATAGATATTCCTCCTAGATTTGGCATGCTTCTTTCCAAATCTTGGGGAGCAAAACTCAAAGGGACATTGTAGGTTGATTTCTCCTATGTTACTATTCTCGTGTTTGGTCAGTTGATGAAATTATACTGGAGAGAAAGCTGAAGTACATGATCACTAGCAAGGAGAAACCTTTAAATCATCCAATCAATTATGTACATACTGATTTAGAATCTTTTGTTCTATATTCTGATAGTTTTAATGATGTAAATATCCAAGTAGTTGAATTAGAAGATATTCCAGAGATCACTGAAAATTTCAAAGCTATACTAGATCAAGAAAGACAAAAGATTGATAGTACTGCTAAGTAATCAGCCTTCCAACAGCAGCAAAAGATTGATGTATAGCAAGCAAAATTAGAAGAGAAAACATAATTTCTGCATTTGGAGGATGAAGCCGGTTTGTGGAGCATGGATTTTGATGGTGTGGTAGGTAGGGAAGGTGCTGGAATTGGCATTTGGATACGCAGCCTTGCATTTCTTCCAAACAAAGTGCCAAGTAATGTAAGGGTTTGTTCGTATAAATTGGCTTTTGATTGTTCAAATAATGAGCTGAATATGTAGCTTTAATCGCTGGTTTGAAAATTATTAAGTTAAATACTAAAAGAATTTCAGTATATGGATACTCTGGGTTAGTTATCAAGCAAGTGAAAGGTGAATACCAAGCTAAGCATCCTCGCATGTGGGCTTATTGTAATGCGGTATTAGATATTTTGAGATTGTTTCCAGATTACACTTTGACATGTGTCTCTCATGTACAAAATGTTATTGCAGACTCTCTTGCAATAGTAATTTGAAAATTCTGATGAATTCAAACAATAAGTTTTAAATTCATGTGAGAACATCGCCCTACTGTCCCTGATAATCAAAGATATTGGCAGTTGTTTCAAGATGATAAAGAGATCGAATTTTTTTTGCAAAATGAAGGCAAATACAAAACACTTCTATAGATGGAGAGCATGATGATAGTGAAGCGGATATGGAAGTAAATCAGATGGAAGTTTTGCAGCTCAAGGACAATTTCATTCCTAAAGGTCTAATACCTTTAGAGGAGTTGTTTGATCAAGATGATGTAGCTCGGAAATCGAGCTTGGTACCAACCGAGAAAGGAGTTGAGGATGTAAACATTGGATCAACAGAAAATCCTAAAATGGTCAAGTTATCAAAGGCCTTGCCTCCATAGGTCAAGGAAAAATACATTAGTTTATTATCTTCATTTACTAATGTATTTGCTTGGGACTATTCAGATTTGAAGGCATATGATAAGAGTATAATTCAGCACATCATCCCGATCAAGCCAAATCAAAAGCCCTTTTGACAGAAGCTAAGAAGGATAAATCCAAAGTTGCTGCCCTCAATAGAGAAGGAAGTGAATCAACTGTATAAAGCTGGTATAATCGCTCCCATAAGATTTTCAGATTGGATTTCTAATTTGGCGCCCGTGCACAAGAAAATAGGTGAGATTCGATTATGTATTGATTTCACAAATCTAAATAAAGTGTCTTTGAAAGATAACTATCCATTGCCCAAGATGGATCACATAAATCAAAGAGTAGTTGGAGCATCCTGCATGTCACTACTTGATGGGTATTTAAGTTATAACCAAATTTTGGTCCTTGAGGATGACAAAGACAAAACAGCATTCACCACTCTGTGGGGAACTTTCCATTATGCCAAGATGCCATTTGGATTGAAGAATGCTGGTGCAACCTTTCAGCGGGCGATGGATATTGCATTTGAAAATGAGAAAGATGTATTTTTAGTTGTTTATCTTGATGATTTGACAATTTTTTCTAATTCAGATGAAGAGCACCTTTATCACTTGAAGATTGTATTTCAGCAGTGTAGAAAGTATGGTATATCTCTCAATCCAAAGAAGAGCTTGTTTGCCATGGATGAAGGCAAGCTTCTCGGTCATATCATATCCAAGGAGGGCATCCGCATTGATCCAACTCGAGTGGAATCCATTCGAAGATTGATTTTCCACGAAGTAAAAAGGAGATCCAATCATTCAACGGTAAGATGAATTTCTTACGTCGTTTTGTGCCAAACCTTGTAGAACATTTAAGGGAAATCACAAACATGTTAAAGAAAGATAGTGTAGTGAAGTGGACCGAGGAAGCCATCAAGTCTTTCAATTTGGTAAA
Source organism: Pinus tabuliformis (assembly GCA_031772625.1). Taxonomy (NCBI): domain Eukaryota; kingdom Viridiplantae; phylum Streptophyta; class Pinopsida; order Pinales; family Pinaceae; genus Pinus; species Pinus tabuliformis. Next base: position 487,324,653 of record CM062809.1, read on the forward strand.
GTTAGCCCTTTCTTCAGCTCCAATTTTGATCAGCCCGGATTATTCCCAAGATTTTATTTTGTTTTCATTTGCCTCGGATCATACTATGGCAGCAATCTTAATGCAGAAAAGAAACCAGTTTGAGAAAACCAATTGCTTTTGTTATATACCTAGGGGGGATAATATGGGGTACAAAGGGAGGTACCCAAGGTAATAATGTAATAATGGGATGGGCCATAGTAATAAATAAGGTGGTTAACCCATATCATGTAAGGGACCACAAGTAGTTAGTAATAATGTAATGGGCCCACGGTATTAGTTTGATGGTATGAGGGAACCATGGTAATGATCCATGGTATTGTATGTATGAGGCCTATATAGAGGCTAGAGACTCCACATGGAGGGATGTCAAGGAATAATGTCAAGGATTATTGTATGAACATGCATATGGCTTGTGGAGTGTTCTCCTTCCTTAAGGAGTGAATGTATGGTGTTGCCCTACCTTAAGGGTTTGATATTAATAAAGTGAATCATTTCTATCTATTTCTATCTTATTATTTCTGGGTATATTTGCATTATCTTATATTTTCATATCAGATCTATAGTATTTTTTGGGTTAAAGCTATAACAATTGGTATCAGAGTTACCAGATCTATAACAACTTTTTTCAACAGAACAATAAGGGATGCAGCTTTAAAGTACAATATTATTGAAAAGCAAGCTCTTGCTTTGGTAAAGGCATTGAAAGATTTTCAAGTTTATATTCTACATTCTCACATCCTTGCTTATGTCCCTAACGTTGTCATTAAAGATGTCTTAGTGCAAACAGATCCAGAAGGGAGACGAGGCAAATGGATCGCAACTTTGTTAGAATATGATGTGGAGATCAAACCAACAAAGCTCATCAAAGGACAGGGGCTAGCCAAACTGATGGCGGAGTCTAATTTGCATGCCTTGGACATAAATCTCATTGCTACTATGTCCGAAGAAGATGAGGAAAGTTCACTTGTTTAGGTATCTGAAATGTTTCTTCTTTCTCCTTGGTATTCGGATATTGTTTATGTGCTCCAACATCTTTCACCACCACCTGGAATGGCTAAGAACAAAAGTAGGACCCTAAAATTAAAGGCTGCCAAGTTTTGTATAATGAATAATGCACTCTATTGGAAGGATCCCGGTGGTGTCTTGCTGAATTGTTTGGTTGAAGAAGAAGCAAAACAGGTCACAGATGATTTTCACAAGGGAGATTGTGGAGATCATCTATTTGGAAGACAACAGCCAATAAAATTTTGAGATTGGAATATTATTGGCCAACCCTCTTTTCTAATGTATACAAAATTGTTACAAGTTGCCACGAATGTCAAATTTTTCAAGGTAAGAGAAAATTATAGCCTTTGCCACTCAAATGGGTTGAAGTAAGTGCTCCATTTCAGTATTGGGGTTTAGATTTTATTGGCAAGATTCATCCTACTTCTTTAGAACAACATAAGTGGATCCTTACAGCAACAAACTAATTCACTAAATTGATTGAGGCAATTCCTACTCGGCAGGCCACTCATTTGGTAATAATTCAATTTCTTGAGAACAATATTTTGTCACGTTTTGGTTGTCCTAATAAGCTGATTACAGATAATGCAATAGCTTTTAAATATAAAAATATGATTGATTTTTTCAATAAATATCAAATTACCTTAAGGCACTCAACTGCATATTATCCGGAAGGTAATGGATTGGCAAAATCCTCGAATAAATCATTAATTAACATTATCAAAAAGCTGTTGGAAACAAACAAGAAGAGTTGGCACAAGAAATTGGTCAATGCACTATGGGTAGATAGAGTAAGTAAAAAAAAATCAATAGGCATGTCCCCTTTCGAGATTGTGTATGGTGTTGACACGGTTTTCCCTACATCTCTCACAGTCCTAGTTGTTAAACTTCTGCAGGAAGCTGGCAGCGAGGAAGATCATTTGCAGTGGAGAATCAATCAAATGATCCATTTACAGTAGACTAGAGAGGAGGTTTTTCAGAATACCTTCAAGCTGCAAGAGAGAATCAAGAAGATATATGATCGAAAGGCAAAGGTGGACAAGTTTCAAATTGAAGACATAGTGCTGAAATGGGATGCTCGAAACGAAGACAAAGGTAAGCATGGAAAGTTCGAGAACCTATGGAAAGGACCTTTCAGAATTGCTACATATCGAGGTCAAGATACTTTCTCGCTGAAAGAAATGGATGGAGAAGATTGTCCAGGTGGGCCAGTCAATGGTCGGCTGCTGAAATAGTACCATCTTTGAAATGTTTTCTACTGTCATATGTATCATTGTACATACCATTTTATTTCCTTCGTTGCACGTGTGTACTGTTATCATTCATTCAGTTTGGGGCCCAAAGTGAAGGATATAAAACTAAAGGTTTGATTTCAGTTTTGGTTTGGATTGTTTGGGTCAAGTTTTTAGTCGATTTTAGTCTTGAAATTGAGTTAGTTTTGAGTCAAATTTCCGCCCTGAAATTGAGTCAAGATATTGGTTTTGGTTTGTCGAATTTATTGACTCCATAGCCCAATGGAAAAAGGCATTGTCTGCTTTCCATAGGTCTATAGTTCTTGGCACCTCCAAGGAGCTAGCATCCCCATTGGAGCCAATCTTAGTGTCCGTATCTTCATCCCTCGATCAGTGATCAAATTCTCATGTTGCATTGCATGTTAGTTGTCTCATTTGATCATCTGCATTCCATTAGGGTCATGGATCATCTGATGGTAGTGGCATATTATAAATTTTCCCTCCTGTTCTTTACCTACTAGCCCATTTTCATACATTTAGGTTATTTGCAATCATTTTTGCCTTTACATCCGCAAAATTCTTTTTTAGGGTTTTAGCTCTCATTAGGTCTAGGGTTTTGTCAATAATATCTTGTAAATGCTCAATAATGGTCAGTAGGTGCATGAGGAGATCAAATAAAGTCTTAGCAACAAAAATTTCAATAATCACATGCTTAGTGATTGATTTTTCCTCATAACCCTGTTTTGAGGAAAAACAATGTTTTTTATGTTTTATGTACAAATTTCATGTAATTTCATTTTTCTATATGTAATAATTTCAAGAGGCAGCCCTGGTCACCTTGCCAAGCCTCTACACTCTAGTTCCTGCAAAAGAAACAAAATGTCAAAGCATTTAGTCCATCAAAGGAAAAAAGTAAGACAAACTGCCCAAAACAGAGTTTTAAAAAGCAAATGAAAGACAACATTAGCAAAGTGGTCATTCATAAGTGAAAAATCAAAATCATTGGTATATAAAGTGTTTTCATGTCAAAGGAAGCTCATTTGTGTCCAAAAGTGAATGAGAGCAAGTGCAAGCTATGTTTTCGAAGCATAGGAGTGATTTTGCATTCAAAACAATGAAAATTTGAAGCGCGGTGCACCTGGGTCAAGGCACGACGCACCTGGCCCACGCGGCACACAAAGAGTGTAGTGTATGTTGAAATTTTTAACTAGCAGGACTCACCAGAGAGGCGCGGTGGACTTGTGAGTGAGCGTAGCGCACCAGTTTTCAAACCACGAAATTCACCCAGATCTTCCTCCAAAGCTTCAAGATCATAATTTCTCTAATTCACAAGTAAGTCAACACCTCCATATGGGCCAATGCATGAGCTTTCTTTAGTCCTCATGGTGATTCACTAGGGAAAAATTTAAACCCTAGTTCCTTGCATAGTTTGTTGAAAAAAGCTGCCTAGGGTTTACAAATTGTTGTTTTTGCTGCTAAATCCCACCCCCTATCATTTTCACTCCCTCACTACATTTCATTCACCTATTTTCTCCCTCCCTTTTCATTCATACTTACTTATTCCCTATTCCCCATATCCCTAAAACTAATAACCCTAATCCCTACCTTCACTTATCCCAAACCCTAATTAACAACCCTAAACCCTAAATATTATTCCCCAAACCCTTCTATTCCTCCAAAACTCAACCAGCAACATCCCCAACCCCTCATACACAGTCCCTTCATAGTCCTTATCATCAATCCCTATCTTTTAGCAGCTAACTATTGTCACTCTAAAATCTCTTCATACTCATCTAAGAAAACTCAAGCATTGGCAAACATGGAGTCAGATTCTTCTTATGACAAAAATGAGGAAACAGTCAGTGACTCCTCCAAAGAAATTCATGCACCAAGGAGACCTCACAAGAGTGGAAAACATAACCGGGAGGAGCCTACTTCACTTGCTAAGCTGTTGGCTTATCCTCTTGCTGTGACATGCTTCCAACATCAATCTTGTTATCAATTTTGTGAGATGGTGGAAAGAGTCAAATACCACCATGAGCTTGCCAGACTCTTTGTGCCCATCTTCACAATGGCCAAGTCAATTTG